>OMNZ01078169.1:3671-20083 GCA_900303255.1 Lesueurigobius sanzi
TCTCTTTCTCTCCTTCCTCTCTTCCTCTTTCCTTCCCCCTCTCTCTCTCTCCTTCCTCTCTCTCTTCTTCCTCTCTCTGTCTCTCTCCTTCCTCTCTCTGCCTCTCTCCTTCCTCTCTTTCCTTCCACTCTCTCTCCCTTTCCTCTCCCTCTCTCCTTCCCCTCTTCTTCCTCTCTCTCCTTCTCTTTCCTTCCACTCTCACTCTCTCCTTCCTCTCCCTCTCTCCTCCTCTCTCTATTCTTCCTCTCTCTCTCCTTCCTCTCTTTCCTTCCACTCTCTCCTTCCTCTCTTCTTCTCTTTCCTTTCACTCTCCTTCTCTCCTTCCTCTCTCTCTCCTTCCTCTCCCTCTCTCCTTCCCCTCTCTTCTTCCTCTCTCTCTCTCTTCTTCCTCTCTCTCCTTCCTCTCTGTCTCTCTCCTTCTCTCCCTCTCCTTTGGTATTTGAAGAGTAACTGTATTCGAAATACCCTTAAATGAGAGTATTTGTACCTGAATACAGTTACTCTAAATGAGTATTCTGAATACATATTTTAAATACATGTATTTAGTTACTCCCCAACACTGCTTGTAAATGAAAGGCCCAAGGGATACGCAAGGCAAAACAGGTTGGGAACCACTGACATTAATGTTTGGAACTAATAAATAGCGACATGGTCAATTATTTTACTCAAAATGATATTATTTAACAACACTCAGTTACCGTCAATATCGTGTGCCGTTCTACACAAACCATAAAAGGAGTAGGCATAAATTCTTCAGTCTTCATCTGTACTCTGTAGTTGAAGTGTAGGACGTTTCCATCTTAGTCTAAAGATCGTCATCAGCTTAATAACGACGTGAGCACGCTGTGGGTTTCTTAAGAGTAAACCAGAAGAAGGAGTAACCTCTAAGTCTAAGGTCTAGGTCCTAAAGGTAGGAAAACATCTTAGCCTATTTATACTTAATATGGCTCGTTACCGTTAAGATCGAAACGTCCTACACTTCAACTACAGAGTACAGATAAAGAATTTTTGCCTACGATGGACAACTCCTGTACGACTGAGAACCTACACAGACGATTAAAAGGAGTGAGAAGTGTTTTTCAGCGTTCACTAGTCTCTTTGTACTACAGTGTAAGCACATTGAGAGCTGCTACAGTACAGAGTCCACGCAGCACATTGGTCTGAGCACCTGTGCCGCTCAGGGGACTCTCCAGGATTAAATCTGACCCGATAGCCCACTGACCCACACGTGATAAGGATGTGAACTCACTGACTCCTCAAATAGCTGGTAAGGCACACTGACTGTACCCCATTTTAGGAGGTCACTGAGCACGCTGGGTGATACGGAGTGTAAATAGCTTCACTGGCTCTCGCCTAAATGCAATTGCTGCCATACATTCTGCACAGCTGGTGGAAAAAGCAGAGCACACAAATAGCTTTGATCTTCGCTCCTGAAGCAGGAGTGAAATTCACCTGACCTTTAAGCAGGGCCGGCCCAGCCGAATAAGCAGACTACGCTGCCTCAAAATAATTTGCACACAGCAAAAAGTCTAGAAAAAGTATGATTTTCTCCAAATGAGTTCTGCCAGTGGGGCAAGTTTTTATTTAAACTAAGAAAAGACCTCAACAACATTCCTTCTTTCAAGTAAATTAATATTGTTTTTATCTAATTTTGAGGATGATTAGATATTTGTTTCTCAATAGTAAAAAAGTGACACCACTGGCAGAATTCTTGAAAACAAATTTTGAGACGATTTTCATTTTGTGGTTTAATCGACTTTCTTTTACTAACATAGTCTGGTTGAAGGCTGGGGATTTATTGTTTGTTCGTTTGAATTGACTCCAAGTCTGATTTATGGGAATATATATTCATCCAAAATGAAATTGAAGTTGCAAGAGCCCCATGACATAATTCCGCTGAGGGCCCCATGAATGCTTGGTGCCTTTAAGATGTTCATTGCTTGGATAAGTGAAAGTGCAAAGACCGCTGCTTCTCCTAAAAGGACGCCTGGAAACTTGATTGTAATCCTGTTGTAAAATGAAGCACACATACAGTATTTGATAGCCATGACTTCTTGTGAAGTAGACTTCAAAGTGGTACTCAAAACAAGAACTACTATTCAGGGCAGCCGTAAGATGAGTAGAAGGTGCTACATAGTACAAAGGCTCAGCTGATCTCTGACAGAGACGTACGTGTACCAGGTGTCCTGCCAGGTCAGTAAGTAGCACCCAAAATATCTGCGGAGCCAAGTGCAAAAGATTAATCATGGTCCTATGAAACTGTCCGTATGGAGTGTTCTGGATGAGACCAGTTAAATTAGGCGATGCCCACGTCTCAGGCACAAGTGTTTGGAGGAGTAAGAGACAGTAATGAGGATCATGTCAAATACTGTTGTGGCCTAAAAAAGTCTCACACGTTTCAAAGATGAAACTGCGCTCAGTTCATCCTTTGAAGAGTCTCATGATGTTCAGCCATGTGTTGTTCAGTCAGCAGACTGGGGCATCTGAGGCACCCAATAACTACACAGAAAGATGAGCGTAACAAATTAAAGTGGAATCCAACAAGCGTTCTTTGGCAAAGCCGTGCCACACAGCCCAGTAATCCTTTTATCTCCTGACAGAGGTACAACAGGAAAAATGGAAGTACACGTAAGTGGTCAGCTACAACCACATTCCTCAATATTTGGATCAGGATTGTGGTTTCTTTAGTATGAAAAAATAGACATTTTGATACAGCACAGATACAGCATCTTGAACAAAAAATAAAGACTACAACAAAAATGTCACTTTCTAGTCTAACTACAATCGTTTGCAGACAGCTTGTTTTACTTCATCTTGAAATGTCATCATGATGCACAGAGCAGTTCTGTCGAGCTCTCCTTACAGAAAAAGCCACAAGTGCCGCTGTAAAAAGTGGTGAACCGCACAAACCTGTAAGAGGCTTGTGAGAGGATCTGGTGTAATAATGTTCACTGTGGTTTCACAGAGCTGAAGTCTGTAAGTCATGGTCTAAAACAACTGGCCCACATTCTCATTCACCTCTTTTTTAACGCTGACTTGGCAATATTTCAGGTCGTGCTGATGCTCCTCAAAGAACGGGACAAAAGCAAGAAAACAAATTTGTCGGAAACCTTCAGCGTCAACTGCCATATGGGCATCAGTTTTAATAAAATAATAATGTGTTGGCTTTAGTTTTGAACACTCAAAGACGCTTTAGATGGCATTATTCATTCACTCCACACTTGGTGGTGGTAAGCCACTATTGTAGCCACAGCTGCCCTGGGGGAACCGAGGCAGCCAATCTGTGCCATCGGCCCCTCCAATCACACTACATTCACCCAGGCTTAGGGCTGGGTATCCATTTTTTTGATACTAGTACTTTAACGATACTTGGTTTACGATACCCATACCTGAACAATACTTCTTTCGATCCCTATACTAAATTATTTGTTATCTACACAAAAAAGTTAATATCTAGATAAGTTTAAATAACCCAAATTCATCTTATTTCTCTAAATTTGAGCTGTTTTGATGAGTTAAGTTTTAGTGGCTCATTTGACCTGATTCTAACTTGTTCTAAAGTGTTTTTGACTTGTTTCAATAGATTTCTACTTATTTCCTTTTTTATTTAAAAGTATTTGCCAATGGGGTAAGAAAACTGGTCTTGTCCTTTTGACAGTTTTATTTTCCTAATTCAAGTGAGATTACCTTAGAATCAGTAAAAATTGTCGTGAAATAAACCAAATAATGTAGATGACTGTAGTAAATATGTCTAATCTAGTCCAAACTGCTCCAAACAAGACTAATATTCTCAAATCAAGTCATTTATACTTGTGCTTGATTTTTAGTTTTGTGTAGAACCATAAAACAGAACAATAAAGGTCATTTATTCAATAAAACACTGTTTCTTTTAGTGTTTTTATCATTTATTAGAGCTGAAACACCTCAGTCACTTTCTTTAGTGCCGTCCCAGACCCAATATTATTTATTTTTACGATACCAGTAGTACGTTAATTATACCATACTGGTATCACTTAACGGTGCCCAGCCCTAACCTGGCTTTTGACAATTTCCCAGTGGTCTCCCATCCATCCTGACCCTCCTGTTTAGCTTCAGAGAACTGGATCAGGCATGCAAAAGGCTTAATGCATGTCCTGAAAGCTGTTACTTTGAATGAACTCCTCAGCGTTTCTCCTCTAACCCCCTTTCCTTTGTCATTCATTATCTTTCAAATATATTTGCAGTCAGAGCACAAGTACAGACCTACATTGTCTGTATATAAACTACTTCAAGTAAACAGGCATTAGAGCCTCTCTCAGCACACAGCCTGTCTCTGCTAACATTGGATATTGAACATAGATGTTTAAAAACGTGCTTAAAATGATGCACCCATTTATGGTTAAGCTTCTTCACTTAGTTTTACAAAGACCAAATGCAAAACCCACCAAATGTTAACAACTCCACGAACATTGCCTCGCTAAATCGACAACGAAAGACAAATGGCGATCTAACAAAAGGTAATCTGGACAATAACGATATGACGTTGCTCCAAATGTGCGTGACGTATTGTATTGGACAGGTTTAAGTGGAGCGGAATGCACTGCTCCAGTTTCAGCCACATTCCCATCTCACTGGTATGTCAGCGCGGTGGAATAATGAAGAGCTGCCGGGGACACAATCAGCCAAGCTTTACAACAAGTGCCCGATGAAACTATGGAAGTTCCTCCAGGACAAAGAAGCGCTAGAGGAAGGAGCGATAAAGGAAAAAGCTCCCACATACAACATATCCTCGAAAGACAGATCCCGATGAAGTTAAACCAGCACTTGTACTCATTTGCACCCAAGAGCTTTCGGTGTTTAATGTTGAAAAAGTGTCTGAATGGATGGACCATTTGGGCTGTGTTGGAGGTTGCATGTTTTCCGCTGTAGGTCCGTCCGTGTAGGTTCTCATGGATGGATCTAGCTCAAGATCTGGAGATGGGTGCCCGGGTGCTTCACTGTGGTCACCCACTGCTCCTGACTAGGGCTGGGTTAACCAATCCAAGAAGTATAGTATGGAAAATATAATTAATGTGCTACCGGTATCAAAAAATACATTTGTAATGAAAACAGGTAAATATTTGTCTTTAGAAAGCATGTGTGTCTGCCTGGTGGGTGTGAGACGGCACTGAAGAAAGAGACTTAGGCGTTTCAGCTCAAATAAATGATAAAAACACTAAAATAAAGTATTTTATTGAATAAATGACCATTATTGTTGTTTTATGGTTCTACAACAAAACTAAAAATGAAGCACGAGAATAAATGACTTGATTTGAGAATAGACAGGAGCAACGAGGGTTAACGCCCCCTTTTCGGTGACACCAGAGGCTGCGTCCATTGAAGTTAATGGGGAAACATCGGCTGAGACCTTCACATTTACATCTGAAAAGTAACATTTTATGCGTTTTTTATATTTGTCTGATATAAGAGGTAAACAAATCAAGAGATTTTTTTGCTGTAGAAGATTCACCGAGCGGACAGTTAGGTTTAAAAGTTGGCTAAAGTTAGCAGAAAGTTAGCATGTTCGGACTTCAAGTGTTTTACATCAGTCATAGTGGCTTAATTTGATCAAATTGGATCAAATCCAAGATCGAATTCAAATGCCCATATAACTGAGTGATTTTGTAGCTTCTTGTATTTCAATATTGCTTCGTTTTTGACCTATGAACGGCTAAACACTTTATATTGAAGTCCGGACATGCTAACTTCCTGCTAACTTTAGCCCACTTTAAAACATCAACTGTCCTCTCTGTGAATCTTCTACAGCAAAAAATCTCTTGATTTGTTTACCTCTTATATCAGACAAATATACAAAACACATAAATTGTTATTTTTCAGACGTAAATGTGAAGATTTCAGTCAATGTTTCCCCATTAATCTCAATGGTGTCACCGAAAAGGGGGCGTTATCCTTTTCGTTGCTCTGGTCTATATTAGTCTTGTCTAGAGCAGTTTTGACTAGTTTAGCCATATTTACTACTGTTATCTACATTATTTTACTGATTCTAAAGTAATCTCACTTGAATTCAGAAAATTAAACAAGACCAATTTTCTGACCCCATTGGCAAATAAATTTAAATAAAAAAGGAAATAAGTAGAAATCTATTGAAACAAGTCAAAAACACCTTAGAACAAGTTAGAATCAGGTCGAGCCACTAAAACTTAACGTCAAAACAGCTCAAATTTAGATAAATAAGATGAATTTGGATCATTTAAACTTATCTAGATGTTTACTTTTTTGTGTAGATGACCAATAATTTAGTATAGGTATCGAAAAAAGTATCGTTCAGGTATCAGTATCGTAAACCAAGCATCGTACGGTACCCAGCACTACTCATCAGTCCCGAACCCTGCGTTTTCTGTACACTTGTAACCTACACACCCTTTCATGCACTTCTACCAAGTGGACCTCAGAGGGCCGCGGGGTGCAGTGTGGGTACAGGGCCTGTCTTTGTTTGTAATTTAAATAAAAATCCGGTATAGTGCCTTCAAGCAAAGCATTTGTCCCTTTCAGAATCCACATCGAGTACCTGCCAATGTTGAGTATGAATTTGACTGATGCTATTACACACAAATCCGGTATGTACTCCTTTTTTGTGACAGGAAGTGAATCCATCTTCCTGTCTGGCTTTCGTCTGAATTTTAGCCTGGTAGCTCTCCTGAACTGCGATAAGCGTGTTTACTCTGGATTTGGGGCGTACTTGTTCAGTCTCTTTACACTCATTGGACACACAAAGACTCCTGTGATAACCCTAAGTGTTTCCTGTTTGTCCAGGCCCGAGGCAGTCGACAAGGTCAGAGACAAAAGCAGGAGGGGACGGGAAGAATCAATGAGCTACTTGGAAGTGGCGTGAAACAATGAGAGTTTGGAGATGAATAGGCCGCTTTCTAGCATTTCCAGTTAGTGAATCTGCCACAGAGAAGCAGTGAAACTTCACACGTTTTTGAAGGAAACATCGGGGGACCAGCTTCCTCCGGCAAGTTTTGCACATTTTGGCATTTGTTGATGAATTCATTCCACCAAGCTTGGGAAATCCCTATTAACATCATGATGCAAGCGATAATGGCTGCAGTGTTGTTCTTGGGTGCTGCTCTGTAAATAAAACAAGCAAGCTCAAAATACACAAAACGGCAGAATTGTAAACCCAATCCTACCACAATACTAACTGTCTGTCCTATACGGCTGCACAAGACATAGTATTGCTGTACAGCTGTGGCCAAACATTTACATACCCCTAAGTTTCCCAAGATCAATAAAGTCTTATTTTATCTTTAATCTTGTGGCCATTTTTCGTTGAATATGAATGATAACCCAAACCTCTTTTTTCCCACTCATGGTTAGTGGTTGTGCGAAGCCATTTATTGACCAAAGAACTGAGTTTACTCTTTTGAAATCATAATGAAACAGAAACTACTCAAATGTCCCTGATCTAACGTTTACATGACCTTCAACAACTGCCAGAAAAACTATTCAGGAGCAAAGAAAAACTCACTTCAGCTGAAATACAGAACACTCAATAACATTCAATAACTCTGTATCAGAGCCATGAACACTTAATAACTCTGTATCAGTCTAATGTAAACTGAATAACCTGCTCCATTTGCACTGCGGTATGTCCACACTCACATTTGCTGCTAATCTGTAATTCACCATTTGCCATTCATGCTGCTGTCTCGTATTGTGTTAAATTACTATTTTATTAGATTTTTTTTATCTTATTCTGGATGCTTATAGTTATATCCTTTATTTTTATTTTATTTCCCATAGTAGATAATTTATTATTTATCTTTATTTTTATCAATATGTATGTTTCATGTTGCACTAGTCAAACCAAAGAAAATTCCTAGTCTGTGAAACCTTCATTGACAATGGCAATAAACTCTATTCTGATTCTGATTCTGAAAAAAATCATGTTTGTTTCAACATGTGCAATATGTAAACCTTTGATCAGGGACATTTGGATAGTTGCTTGTTGAAAAGCGTAAAAGTAAACAGTTTTGTGTAGAATGTGAGAAAGAAACATCTAAAACATGCACCCGACCACAAGCTGAGCAAGAACTGCTGAAGTCCGGCCATATCAGACCACCGCAAGAGACAAAACCATCTCATGGACTGGGACAACGCCCAGGTCATCGGCATTGAGCAACAAGTGCCACCGTTGGATCAGAGAAGATCCGAGATCCGGAAGCGCGCCCCCCTCACCCCAGACTGTGAACCGGGACCAGGGGGCGCACCGACTCTCCCACACCTGGGACACAGTTGTGAAGAAGTCCGACTGCAGATGGCGCGGTCGTCCTGCCCACTACAAGCAGGAAAACAGCGCAAAAACTGTGAGGAAATCAGCTGACCAGACACGTCACTGTAACATCACATGACACTCGCAGCAGAAGCAGCCGAAACTGTAAAGGTAAAACCAAATACACAGGTCTGACTATAAGAAGAAAAAAAATAATAAACTAGCATCGCTACTAGAAGACCATGTGAACCTAATCGGACTAGTAAACAGAACCTCAAAGGCTGAGGGTTGTTTCTGCCTTGTGTCTCCAATGTTTCATGAAGCTGAAATTGAATGAATACCACGATGTATAAAAGCAGTTTTAGAAGTATATTTTGCTGACAAGATAAGATAAGATAATACTTTATTGATCTCACAATGGAGAAATTCACAATACTAGTGGTGGCAAAATAAACAATAATATCGGTAATTGTGAAGAAGGCACAATAAGCGGATCATGGCATTTTTTCATAATTGGCATCCAATTTAGTTCCATTTCAGTCTTGTTTTGCTCCTGTGCTTTTTGAAGTCTTGTTTAGAGACTATTTGCTGAAAAAAAAAGAGTTTACAATGAATGGAACATACCACGTTGAAGCGCTTTAGTGAGATACATGATCATTTTTCTCAATATTGTGCAGCCCTGCTACCTAAAACTCACTGCAGGTGACGTCTTATGGCAGAGTTACCTTTATAACAGTGGCAAAGGTTCCTCTGTGTATTTAGACTGAAGCGGAGGCTGGAGGCTGTGTGTGATGTTCATGTAACCAGAGCCATTCCACCGACGTGCTGAGATGAAAGATAGACGTAAATAAATGAAATCAGAAAAGTAGGTTAGAAGAGGAGACATGCAAAAGGCACCAGCCTCCATTAGGGAATAACTCTTGAACACATTAGAGGTATTGTCTTTGTCTGGGCAAAGAGTAACTGTGTCCAGGGGGTGTACAGGAAGCAGAAAGGAAGGAAGAACAATGCAAAAAAACTCTGCAAAAGTTATTTCCAAAGCGTCTGCCCTTTGATCACACAGTTGTTAACTTCGAGTCCCTTATCTCCGACAAAGCAGATGCTCGAATGTCCTCAAACAATGAGTCCTTTCTGCGGGCCACAGCTGAAAGCGCTTACTGCCCTCCGTGGCACAGAGCTTTCACATATGCACACGGCACAATAGTTCAGCAGGCCCTGAAACTCGAGCCCACAACAAGAGGAGGCTAGAACAGGGCTGGCCAACGAAAACCAGATGGGTACTCTCTGGATAAGAAATGTGCCTCAAAAACTAAGTGGGCTCTGTCAATCTATGCAACACAGGCTCTTATGTAAGATACTGCAGGTGAATGGGGGGAAATTAAATTGAGTGATATCAATTTGAAACCTTTGCTGGATATTAATGAAATAAATGAGGAAAAAATCGCAAGTTTTCCATCATTTTATGTGTAAAAGTGGCCAAAATAGCCAATATTTTTGGCAACAAAATCTAAGGACAGAAATTGCGATTTGATTTGCAATTTTAATATTTTTATGCAATTCAGTTTTGTCTAAGTACGGGATGATATGGAATTTTTTCTCACAATTTCCTTGGACAAAATTTTTGCGATTCACAATATTATCACAGTAGTTATCTGTTGCAAATTCTGAAAAAAAAAATGCTGCAATCAACTAATCCAAAGAAGCGGTCCCAAAACTTGGCCTGACTCACCCGGTTTGATCCCGGTTAGGCTCGTGGAAACAAAAGACAAAACACTGGGTTCGGCCGGGAACTGCCGATGGAAAAACCCCATTTATACTGTCTTGTGAGTTTCTTTTATTCAGACACTAGGATTAGAAATGTTATTCCTTTACCTTGACATGTTTCAGCTGCTAACTGCTAGCCATCTTCAGAAGTGTCACCGGTGAGTAGTGACGTGTCAGCTTATCAGCTGTTCTTCCTTCCGAGGCGTGGCCAGTCTGATGGTCGTAACAGGTCCATCAGACTGGCCACGCCCCCTGCCGCCCGGTGATCTCAGGGCGACAGGGGGCGTGATCTTTGGAGAAGTGTGGGACATGTCAAGGTAAAGAAACAACATTTCTAATCCTAGTGTCTGAATAAAAGAAACTCACAAGTTCAACCAGTAGACACAATGAACATCCCTAAGCCTCATTTATACAGGTGTGAGGAAAGGTTTAAACTAGTGCTGTCAAAAATATCGCGCTATTATCACGTTAACTCAAACCAATTTTAACGGCGCCATGTTATTAATGGCGCGATTAACGCCGCCCTGCGTCGCCGAAGACAATCTCCACGAGTAAATGTCGTAGAGACGTTTTTTTGCGTCCTTCTAGGCCACCGGGAGCGATGTAACGTTGCGTTGAAAATTCGTGTCTAAAAGTTCCAAGTTAGCTGTTTCCAAAACTGCTGACACTGCACTTTACATAATCGGCCAGGGATTCAAAACAGTACTAGTTAAAAAGTTTTTTTTGCCTGAAACTTGACTTTTTCATCCTGAAAATGTGTGACTGGTCTTCAGCCATCTTGTTTTCTGTTTACATAAAACATGGAGTAACATTTTGTGCCAAAATGAGCAAATCAAAAATGCAAATATATGGAGAATAAACACAGATGGCACATAGAAGATCGGGTTTATAGCCTTTTATGTTCTTAGAAGCATATATTAGTGGAATAATAATCAAAAAAGTGGTTACAGTAAAAACTGTAATCAATATTAGTGTGAAATTTAACACTACACCTTGTTTTCAATAAAAACATTTGCACAAAGCCTATCCACTTTTCCATGTTGATTATAGTATTAAAATGATAATTCAAGGGGCATTTAGAATAGATAAAAATGTACTATCGGGAGTTATGACATTCATGAGATTAATCGTGATTAAATATTTTTATTGTTTGACAGCACTAGTTTAAACCGCTCATAAATAATCAACCCAGTTGAATATTTGATTGCACTGGCCATTGATCTGTGGCCCTCCATGCTGTATACACTTCAATATGTGGCCCTTGATGAAAAATGTTTGGACACCCCTGCCCTAAACAAAGTGCACACACGTCACACAGTCAATCCAGCTTTGGCAGAACCAAAACTCAATTCACAATAGAACATTTTTAATTATCATGATAATATTGTGAATCGCAATCATTTTGTCCAAAGTAATCGTGAGACAAATGTTCATATCGTCTCATACTCAACAATAATACTCAGCTGCATGAAGAATGTACAACATAAATGCCTGATATTCTGTCCAAAAACAAAATCACAATTAGGTTTTTAGTCAAAATTGTGCAGCCCCAGCAAACGTGTTGTGGGCATGATCCAGGATGTACCACCAGTCTGCGTTGGCCAGTCGTGTTAAAAAATAGCCCGAAAGCAGCACTTCCTTCTGACACAAATAGCTTTTCCTGGCTCATAAATAAACAGTGCTGGACTTGGAAAGCACCCAGCCTCATTAAGGCTCACGGCCACTCATAAACGGAGGGCTAGAAATGACATCGTGTTTTCATCTGATTCACAACGCACCGTACTCCACCACGCTCCAACACACACAGGGATAAATTTAAAGTTTCCAAATCTCTCAATAGAAAAAGCAGCAAATCAAGTGGTCGGTGCCAAACATTTGTAGCTGAACTGCGTCTCACCCTTCATTCATCCATCTTCTTGCAGTAATATTGTTCTAGTGATCCGGCACAGGCCAAGCTAAACAAACCGCTGGGGTCGGCTGGAGACGGCTGGAGACGGGGTCCGGAGTGCTCGACAGGGTGCTGGCGTTCTCTCATGCATACCTTCTGATTCATTTGCTCTTTTCTCATTTATGGCAGCTAATTCCTTCCTAGTTTCGCAGCAGCAGCAGCATTGCATAATCTGTGGACCTTATCTCCCACATTTCAACAGACAGACTTTTTTCAAGTGGAGTCTGAATCTATTGGAGCTGTCGGGTGTTTCAAAGACAAGTGTGACTGGTGGGCCAGGATATAGATCTAATCAAGCAGTCCATTTCAAATTCTTCACAGTCAATATCACGGGCTGACAGTGCAGTAGTAGTAGCCAGATCCCCAAGTAGTTCCCAACATCTTTCTTTCTTTTTGGACACATTAATAACTTCAGGTCATTCCATTACTATATTTTAAGGGAAGTTAAAACCATTTATTGTACTTTCAGTACAGTTTTGGATCTGAAAGTAAGGGATATTTTCCCGCGCCCGCTGCCAGCCATCCCATCACCCCAACCAAGCTCAGATACCCTTTATATCTTAAGACAGAAATACAAGAAATGTAAAACACCCCATTTTCAACCTTTTACAAACTACAATTAGGTAATTAGAATCTGAAAGGCCTAGCAGAAATGTTTGGTGGTGGGGAAGTGAGGGGAAGAATAACTTCTTAAACACACTCTCGAATCTACACCTAAATCATTGTAGAAATGTGCAGTTTAGATGCAATAAACAGTTAATGTCCCCCAGAACCTGAGTTTCTCTTCTCCGCCCCTGCAGCCAGGGCCGGTCCAGCCTAATAAGCAGACTATGCAGCTACTTAGGGCCCAAGACCCCCCAGGGGGGCCCCCAATATTGCATAAATTTGTACTACAGGTTTTGTGTGCCTCATAAATTTCCCTCAAAGGTCGAATGTCTCCTCAATATAACCAGTACACTACAAATAGAAATCTAGATATAAGTAAAATTGTCATATAATTATACAGTATATTTGCCCTTAATTTGAGTATACTTTCAAGAAATTTTCCAGTGGGGTAAGTTTTTAACACTTAAATTAAGCAAACACATCAACAACATTCTTGTTTTTATCTAAATTTGAGTAAAAATCTAACCCCACTGTCAGAATTATTGAAATTAGTTACTCAAATCATTTCGTTTTTTCAGTGTAGTCTACTTTCAGGTTGAAGGGTGGGGGATTGACTCTGCATCTCTTTGATTGAAATATATATTTATCCGAAATTAAATTGCGAGGGCCCCATGACATCATTCCGCTTAGGGCCTTGTGAATGCCAGGCCGCTCTCCAGCTAAAACACCTCCTTCACTTCCCTCTCTCTGCTCGTCTCTCACTCAGCGCTGTGAGCACAGGCTCCAGAGAACACCACAGGCTCCAGAGAACAGGCTCCAGAGAACACTACAGACTCCAGAGAACACCACAGGCTCCAGAGAACACCACAGGCTCCAGAGAACACCACATGCTCCAGAGAACAGGCTCCAGAGAACACTACAGACTCCAGAGAACACCACAGGCTTCAAAGGTGTCTGAACTCATGTTTTCTAGTGAATTTATGACGTTATGTCTGTTGCACGAAGGGGGAAACCGGATGAGGCTGTTTCTGTCAAGTGCATCAAAAACCAGCAGGGCAAATACTGTTCACGGGAGATTTATGGGATAATACTAAGACGGGGGTAAAATCCCGGCCAAAACGGGAGACTTGACAGCTATGTATTCTAGAACAGTGTATCTAGTTTAGTCATAAAAATCCAATTTGGATAGATTTTAGACCCTTTTTATTCTCAGTTTAGTCCCAATTTGACCTCGATCTATACCTGAAGGCACTTGGAAAGTCAAATATATAATGGGGTTGGCATGAAAAGTTGGAGAACCACTGCTCCAGGACAATAATTGACATGATAAAGATAAAATGGTATCCACTATATTTCAGCTTGAATCAAAATCCTGGGGATGTCCTTAATCAGAAGTGCTGGGGACCCACTATGAAGCTTTTGGGACCATATTTTGGTTCCCACGCCCAATGTTTAGAATCAGTGCTCTATTCCAGTGTTTCCCAACCAGGGGTACGGGGACCCCTGGGAGTACACAAGAGCTTAGCAGGGTGAACGCAAAACCATTTCAGATAAAAAATAAATTGTATTTTTGATTATTATGTTCAAAGAAAAGCTGTATCGAGTGAGAACTTCTCATGTTTTAACTGATAAATTCGAGTTTTTGTCAATCACTTTCTAACTAATCAGCAAAACCATCAAAGCAGGGGGTACTTGGAGTATAAATGAGAGGCCCAAGGGGTACGCAAGACAATAAAGGTTGGGAACCACTGCTCTATTCCACCAAATCCAGGTAGTAGAACATTGTCATACAGCTACATTTTTTTACACCAATCCATTCAACATAAAATCTGCAGTTCGCCCACTTGCAGCAGACAAGCAGAAACATAAATAAGCATGCAAATACACGCACGGGCCCCCGCCACCTCGCTCTACATTCACAGCTTTATGTGCTGGTGAGCAGGATTTCAGGCTGTATGTCTGTGGTTTATGTAAACAAATGATAAGCATAAGAGTTCCCATGGGGACTTCCTGCTCTAATTGCCTCTGCTTAAGTAAACAACACGGTCAGAAGGTTCATCCAAAGTAAAGCCAAGTAGGGCTGGGCCACATGATGTAATTAATTGTGGCCTGATCCCTGTGACGATCTGAGATACTCAAATTGTGAATCATTGCTTTTCGATTCAATGCAGCTCTACAATGCTCAAATAGCCTACACCCACACCCCCCCCCCACTTTATGGTCAGTCACATAGTGAGTTTGCATGTACTTGAGTGTCCTGCTTATTAGTAATATCCTGGTTATGGCAGTATTGTGGATATGATGTTTATATGCGCTCGGAGAAACCTGGATACTCATATTCCTGTTTACATGGGAAACAACAATATCCTGGATATTTAGGCCCCAGAGCTAACACTTTGCTTTTTAACCCATTTCTCTAAACACAGGGACGAGAAATGGCTTGTGACATCCCCAAGGACCCCAAGATTTACCTGCTGGGTCTGTTACCCAAGGACTTGTTTCCAAATAAAGATACATTTTCAAAGTAATTTTGATTGCAACTAAGAAGGCAATAACAAGAAACTGGCTTAATAGGAACCCTCCCAATGGGAACAAGTGCAAGGGATTGTGGAGGAGGTGCACTCGATGGAGATACTGACTTTCTTTCTGCGACTACAGGGTCATTTTTATTTTCATCGCTGGTCCAGGTGGTCTGCGTACAAACAGAGGCTTGTTATCTTTCCCGATTGACAAGTCTATTTTTGTGTATCATGTTATGATGAACAGTGCTCCCCTTTCTTTCGTTTACGTCATTATTTTCTTTGTACTGTTGTGTTGTAAATTTCAAAAATTAACCAAAAGTTAAAAAAAACAAAACACAGGGATGAGAACTATCCCAAAGTGACAGTTCAGTTCAAAATCTTAGCAGATGACACTAACATCCTAGTTCTGTTGTTTTGTAAAGTAATCTGTGCAGTTTTGTTTATTTTTAGAAGGTATAAAGGTCGAGCAAACTCCTGCCGTATTTGTCACTGTAGTTTGCACATGCTCATTACGTCAGCAGCGATGAGAAACCAGGATACTCTGTTTACATGACCCACTGAGTACATGATATCCCAGTGAGTATCCTGGTTTCTGAATACTGGCTTATCCAGAAAACTGAAATGAGGATATTGTGTTTACATGGACACAGACAAAACCGGGATATTTAAAATCCCTGTTAATAACCAGGATACTCGACTGCATGTAAACACACTCACAGTGAAGCATGAGCTTTCAGCAGGAGCAGGGAGCTTCAGCAATTGGGATAAACCAGAACTTTGAGGACATAATGCTAGCACACCCAAGTCTCAGAATAATCACACCTCTCATGAGGTTCAGTGTAGATTGTCGGATTGACGGAGAAGATCTGTGGAGCCCCTCTCCCCTCTATTAAGGACATGTACTCCACCCGTCTCACCCGCAAAACCATCAAAATCGCCAAGGACCCTTCGCACCCATCACACAGTCTCTTCAGGGTGATGCCTTCAGGGAGGAGACTGCGGAATCTACGGGTCAGTTCCAGTCGACTGAGGAACAGTTTTGTACACAGGGCCATCGGGAAGCTGAACTCTCTCCCCTCCCTCCCTCCCCTCTTTCCCCTCCCCCGCTCCACAATTAAGGATGAGAGAAACATAATTTCGAACCATTCGATTGGTTTGACAAATAAATAATCTTGAATCTTGAATTGTCCAGTGTTTCCCACAAATTTGAAAGGGATTATGGTGGTATAGTTGATCTTCAAATTATTTAAACTAATATTCATTTTGAGACTTCGATTTAGACAAACTTTATTGATCCACAAGGGAAATTGCGGTGTCA
>OMNZ01078176.1:0-14854 GCA_900303255.1 Lesueurigobius sanzi
GACTGCACGTGTTTAGTTAGGTGCAATGCACTCTGGGAGATGTATTTCCTAAAACTACTGCTACACATTACAGCCATGGATTACAGCACACTCAGTTTAAAAAAATATCTCATCTTGCTAACTTAATAGGATCTTTGCTCTGATATAAATGTACAATCTGAGTGTAAACAAACAGGATTAAGTGGCTTTGAATTATGAACGTGTTGTGCAACTTTGCCGCCCCCTAGTGTGCAATCTGTAGATTTCTTCAAACTCCTCGTGTGCGTGTTTGTGAAAAAAAAGACAGACATTCCATTGGAGCAGAGTCACTGACGTAAGCAGACCATGGCCTACGTAGGCACAACTGTTGGGGCAAACTGAGACCGAGCTTTGAAAGTCACATGCGTTGTCATCGTTCAAACTCAAGAGGGAGCAATACTGACGTTTTTAGCACAAAATTAAAATTTCTACTAATATGCACTAACATGTCAAAATAGTCACAAGGACCTGTAGCCAGCTCTATGAGACACCAACTTTAACAGATTCTCAGCTAAAAAAAAGTTGATTTGGGGTTTAGTGCCACTTTAACAAAAAATAACTGACCAATCAGGTGCTTTCACGTCCATGAGAAGTATCTCACACATACCATATATGGAATTAGGCTCCAAAAATTCAACATGGCAGGGATTCAAAACAGCTAGCTGCTAGCATGGGCTTCATAAGCCCACGCTGGATGCTATGGTTAAAGCCATTCAGACTACATCCATTATTATCTACACAGCAAAATCTAAAATCAGTCAACTTGTAAATTGATCTTTCTTTTGCACTTAAAACGCTCATTGCACTTAAAATGAGAAAATAAAATCCATTATTCCATTGGCATTTTTTGTTTTTGTTCTACTTGGCAAGTCACAATTACTCTGAGGTCAGATCTACTCCTCACAATTAGATTTTTTGCAGTGAAATTGTTAGTTGCTTTTGAGTGGCAGTCCAAAATATTTGTCCTTATTGTTTTATTTTTGGACTTGGTTTAAATCTTGCTGTGCAACACAGACAGGCCTCACAGTATCTGACTGTGGAACCTTCTGTAAAACATTGATCACCATGATGGCCTGTGCGCCTCCTGTCTGACCTTGGGTGCATATTGGTTCAGTCGTAGAGTGGGTCTTGATTCAGATTGATTGCGGTAAAAGAATAAGCCGCTCAGGCCGGATTCTTAGCAGCAACTGTAGTACATTTCTCATAACTGGACATACAGTTGTACAAATGGAGTTTCCCTTTTCAATGGTGGGAAGCTACTTTTGTGGTCACAGCCAACACACGTAACTCCCAATACCCTAAGGAAATGTTTATCAAACTGAAATCGGCATAAAAAGGTTTTGTATCGTGCCACAAAATATCACGATATATCACAACATCAATATGTTGTCACATGCCTATAGTTTACACCCAGTTTAGACATAATATGATCCAATGTTGGTCTTTTTTAGACCCTTTATAGACCTGGGTTAGTGGGTTTAGTCCTGATTTGATCTTGTTCTTGGCCTGGTGGTACATGAAACATAAAATATTTAATGAGTTGGTTGGAGCTTGGTGTGGAAAGTCTGAGAATGACTGTGAAGGTAGACTGACAGAATCGCGGATCCACAAGCCTATCTGTCCTCCATCAATAACTAAGCCACACGCAAACCAAAACATACACAATCGGTTACGATCAGAGGATATTCCTATGAGGGGAGCAAAGCAAACTTAAAAAAAAAACACACATACACACATTGGTACAGAGGCGAAAGGAGGTTGAAGATTTCTACCACTGACCCACCGCTGCTGCTTGCATGCGTCTTGCATCATTTGCGATTTGCAGAAACCGCTGTATGTTTGTCCACATTTAAATGAGCAGTAGTCCGTTCCCATGCGGCGTTACGAGCCCCGGGACGGTATACATGTGGACTGATGCTGGACGGCCTGCTGTGCCCCAGATCTGTGTGAGCCTGCGGAGATGCACGTCCGATGGATGGTGTGAGAATGTAATGGCATGGACACTGTATATTGTGTATGTGTCTTCCTCCCGTTTCCTCGGCCCACGAAGAAAAAGGATTATTGTGATAGTTGGTACAATGGGGGACCTGATACAGCCATCTCCAACAGGGTCTTTATACTAGAGCCATGGCAAAGTGACAAGTCGTATATCAATGAACATGGCCATTAATGTTGGGCAGTGTGTTTGAAAACAGGGGGGTTACAGTATTTCATTCAATTTGGGATTAACAGGGCATATACAAAATGTGCTTTTGAGCTTTTAACCATGTTATAACACTCACTCAAGAACCAGAGGTGGTCAATAAAATGTACTTAAAGCAGACATATCATGCAAAATCCACTTTTCTGAGCTTTTAACCATGCTACAATGTTGTTCCCTCGTCAAAAACAGACCTGGAGCAGGTCATTCACGCAGTTTTGAATTAATCCTGTTTGCATTGGTCCGTTCATGTTGACTTCTGCAGTGCTTCGTTTAGTACTTCCTGGTACAAAACTGTCCTCCACATTTTTAAAACCAATAATCCAATATTGCCAATGTTGGATCCACGCCCTAACACTGTTTTATTTCATCTAAACCTTTCTAAACACGAGCCGCGGTGTTCAATAAGAAAAGTCAAGGATCTGTTACATAGTGTGAGCGCTCACTCTGTTATTCATCTTTCATCCGTCAAAGTAAATTAAACTCATGAAACAATACACAGTTTCCGTTGACTGTATAAAACAATAATATAGAGAAAATTAAAGCGACTGTTTTTTCTTACATTAATATTTGTGATAGGTTAGGTAAATCAGTAAATCTGTAACAGCATTTCAAAAACTAAAATACAAACACAGAGGCCTTCACTAGTGGCCAATGTTAGTCTATTTCATTACTTAAGATGTAACTAAGTCATACCTTAGTTGGTTGAAGCTATCCATCCAGCCATCCATTTTCTTCCGCTTTATCCGGGGCCGGTCGGTGGTTGAAGCTAGCATTAGCATATTGCTGCTAAATGCAGTATTTTTCGCAGCCATCAAAAGTAATATAGCAAAGTGTAAAACTACTTCAATAACTGTATTCTACAACATACAACATGTCCATATTCACTTAGATTAAGTTGGTGAAAGTATCGGTTCAGTATGGGATATTTGGAGTTGATACCCAATATTGTATTTTTTCTGATACCAGTATTTGGGATCATTTTTTGGTTCCGAAAGAACATTATTTTTCGATACCACTAGCTACTGATGCTTTCGGTTGGTACCAGACTGGTATCGTTCAATAGTACCCAGCCCTAATCACCACACCCTTTCGCAGTGGTGGAAGAAGTACTCAATATTCTTACTTAAGTAAAAGTGCAAATACAGGACCAAAAAAAGTAAAAGTATCTTAAGTGAAAGTATAAAAGTGTCCATTGTAAAATGTACTTTATGTATTTAAGAGTTTAATGTGCAGGATTTTTTAATCATTTGAATCAAACCAGGTCTAAATCAGGTCTAAACCAGGTCTAAACCCAGACTAAACCAGGTCTAAACCCAGACTAAACCAGGTCGAAACCAGGACTAAATCAGGTCTAAACCAGGACTAAACAAGGTCTAAAGGAGTAAACCACTAAACCGATTCTAAACTGGGACTAAGCCAGTTCATCCTAGAGAGGTCAGTTTGAAAATAAAACAGGCTCAGATACAGGCTCTGAAATGTAGTGAAGTAAAAGTAAAAAGTATTCATGATAAAGGGTATTTAGGTAAAGTAAAAGTACCTATAATTTGTACTTTTTACTTAGTTACTTTCCACCACTGCTCTTTCTGAGCTGCTTTTGACCCAGACAGAGTGAATTTATGTGCCATTGATGTGCCACCATGGCTTTACTTAAACATGAAAGCTTGTGTTTGTCGTTGAAGACAGACCGTTCACACTATCGCCTGCAGATGACACTGCAACCAAACAACGAGACGCAAACCCAACTAGGCCCTTGGTGATACAGTGTATCCTTGGGGCGAGAGTGAAGTGTGTTTTTACTATGTAGCAAAAAGCCAATGCGTCCTCAGAACATGCAGGTTTCTCAGTTGCAACATCGCCTTTAACCAAAACTCTCTTTGTAACGCAAGACGAGCTGGAATGGCTGTTTTTATACAGCCACATTAAACAAGAATAGCTGGCTTTTACTGCTGCCTCTGCGAGCTCAAGTGAATCTAACATATGAGTCATCCATCACAGCGGTTTGAAAATGAATCACCGCGGAGAAAACATCCAAGACATGAGCACAAAATAAGCAAAACGCTGCCTCTATTCTCTTGCAATTACCTCAGCAAAAACCCTGATACAATACAGCCTTTGTTTTCTCAATATGCCTTCTGTTAATATACTGACACCCATGTTCAAAATCTACAGTGATGCAATGGGTATAGCTTTGTAGACTTTTTACAGCTCTCCAGGAGTGATTCATGGAGAATGTTGGAATAAGATCTTAAAACTAAAAATTGTAATACAGTTCCATTTTATTAATTTGCCTTGTTTATGTGGGAAACCGTGTTGCTATTATATTTGCTCTGTAACTCAATACTGTAATGATGAAACATAAAAAAAAATGCTAAAAATACTAAATACTACATAGCGACCTGAGATATGGCTCCTGTCAGAAATACAACTTAAATAACAATTTTTTAAAGTGACAAAATAGTAAATATTAAAGGCTGCATCATGTAGGTCAGTGATTCTCAACTGGTACAGCATCGGGGCCCTCCATCACCCTAATGTGACAAGCCGTGATCCAAATAAGACTTGAATAATGTACACTATGGTGTTTTCCACCCAATTATTGTGTAATCATGACCATTTAAACAGACTACACTGTAAAAACTAATCTAGTATGAAGTAAAATGTTCTTGAAAGTCAATTTGCCCTTGATTTGAATAAGTAAATTTAGGAAATTTGCCAGTGGGACAAGATTTTTCACTTAAATTAAGAAAAACACATCTCATCAACTAGCGACCCACTGGAAATTGAAGAGTTCATTTGCAAAAGCAGCTATCTCCGTTTTGAATTCTTTGCAAAATTATTTTTATCACCTTACTCTGCAGGTGACACAAGTAAAACTAAAGCTGCATCAATTTGATCAAGAACAAGTAACTTAATATCTCTGATCCACTAATATAGGTTTAGTCATTTTAAAAAAAGCTACACAAAGGAAAAATCACAAGCAAATGTTGATTTTTGCAAATGGCACTTATCTATTTTTGCAAATGAACTCTTCAATTGTTCTGCGACGCCTACCGCCTTTGCTCTGTCCGATCCCAGCAGACCTCGAAGGGCCTAGTCAGTAGTTGGATGGGAGACCACCAGGGAAAGGCCAGGAAGTCGGTGTGAATGTCGGTGGTGGTCGCAGGAGCCGATGGCAGCCTCACTTCCGTCACCCCTGGGCAGCTGTGGCTACAATAGTAGTCCACCGAATATGGAGTGAATGAATAATGCCCATAGAGTGTATATTATAATGGAGAAACAATTGGCTGGTTCTCTGCGAAGCCTGCTAGCATAAGGGGGCACTCATTATTGGAAATAGTGTTGTTAATATGACCCTCAAGTGCTTGTCTTACCACGTTCTACACCGTCCTGTTCTTTGTCTTTTAATATTTTCAACATTAAAAGAGAAGGTCACTCGCACATACCTTAATATGGATTTGACTCCGCAAATGCAACATGGCCGCGGTTCAAATGCTAGCATGAATAGGCTTTGTTAGCCCGCCCTGAACGCTATATGGGGAAAGCTGCACAGGCTCCCTCCATCTTTCTTTTACACCTAATGCCATGTAAAGTACCCAGAAAAGTACAATATAAAGCAATGCATTAGTATTATAACTATCATTATAAAAGCTACAAAAACAGAAGGTGTTCTATTACTGGTAAAAGTTTTGCTTCCAATATTTAATTATCATTGTGTAACAAGACAAAAAACACAATGTGGCCATCGAAAATACACCAGATTGCACCTGTGTAATTAACAACTTCCTAGGGGAGAACATCCAGACCCCCCCCCCAAATAAAATAAATATATTCACATCATTGCTTCTAAACTCCTGGCTACAGCCCTGGTTGCACAGGCTTGTAATACAAATGTAAGCCATAATTATTATTTATCAGGCTACAGACCTTAAGGGCTTTGTCCAATTTTAACCTCTTAAGCCCTATGGACCCGAATAATGGCTCTGCGCTTTCAGGTACAGCTACTGACGTATGTGTTTTACGCAGCAAAATATTCTAAAGTTGCAAATTAGTGACAGCTGATGTGGGATTATCCATTTCTGTTGTTCTTTGTTACACCACAGGGAGGAAAAAAGGTCTTTTGCAGGGAAATATGTGTGTTTTTCAGGCGGGAATTAGAGCAAACCATTGCAACTTAATTTTATTGTCAAACAACATAATTTGTTATTATTTCACTTCCACCGTCATCCCTAAGCTCTACCAAATGTTTGGACATCAAGATTAGCCATGTACACCTCTGATGTAAATAAATGATTTTTGGAGAAAGGGTAAGAGGTTAAATGTTAAATGTCGATCAAATGAAGTGAATCAATGCAGTACTCATTATTATTATTATTACTATATTTTTTAAAGTGTAGTCATTATTTTTTTCCTGTTAGCAATATATTTCCGGCCCGCAAAATGAGTTTGACACCCCTGGTTTAGACCTTGACAAGCATGCTATTATAGTTCAGCGGGTGTGCTTTGTGCATGAATCTTAAATTTGAACATTTTAATTACATATGTGATCACAATCGCAACACTCATCATATCATAATTCTTTCTGGTACAAAAGGCAATGCAGCTTGAAGGTTACAGAAGGCATGCCTGCATTGCACCTGTCTACCACTGGGGGGCAAACCAGCCACACCATCCACACGCTGCAGCAGTGACCCATTTTCCCAATGTTCTGCTCCTCTCACGCATCCGCTTTCCCCCCTCTCTCTCTCTTTTGAACTGAAAATATGCATGTGTGCGTAAACATACGGAAAATCTGCATATCAATAGTACCAAATGCTGTGTCACCGTATGCAGCAGAAGCATATTATTTACAAAGTTGAATCTCATTTGCAAAGAATAAAATAAAAATACAGAGAGAATGTTGAGTGATTATATGGCCATGAAGTGTCATTTTTATTTATTTACCGAGCCGTCAGAGCCCATAGTCAGGGCTTTTTGCCAGTCTTAAAGGGATTTATAACTGCAGCTATGGCCATAAATAATCCACCTCAAGTATCCTCTTATACTTCAAAGAGATGCGGGCGGAAGATTAGCATTTCCTCTGTGGGGGAAAACAGCTAAAAATAGTTGCGTTCCATAGAGAAGTGCTCTAAGTCGAGGGGCATCAGAGTTTGTTGTCAAAAAGATGCATGTTTTATTTTGTGTGAAGATGTGAGCTGTTCTAGACAGTGCTTTGGTATTTGGTATTCTTTCAAAATATATAAGATAATAAGACAATATGTGTAAAGCTGTTACTGGATTATCTATTTTTCTTGCTAATAGTCTTGTTGTTGTGTTTTCTTAATATTTTTTTGGTTTTGTTGAATGGGGATGTTTAGTTCATGGAATCTAACCTTTATCACCTGGGTTAGCTACTTTTATACAGTTAAAAATAAAACACTTGACTTGATTTTGTCCTGGTACTTTACTTTATATACCAAATTTGGGTTTTAAAGTGAGACACTGCTGGTGAATAGGGAAAAAAAATAGAGTGATATTAACATAAAACATTTTCTGTATAATACTGAAAATGCTGCTCGGACTGTTGCCTCTGCGACCCGGCCCTGGATAAAGCGGAAGAAAATGGATGGTACCACTTTACAATACGGGCCAGTATGTCCTTAGTAATTAAGGGGTAATTACTAGTAATTATGGCAGTATGTCTTGAGTAATTATGGTGGTACTTTTAGGTACATACAGTGGTACAATTACTGGGTAATTACAACTAATAAGTGTCTAGTACTTACCGTTGTAATTACTAGTAATTACCCCTTAATTACTAAGGACATACTGGCCCGTATTGTAAAGTGGTGCCAGATATTTTATGCATTAAAAAATTGCTAAAATTTACACTCTAATTTCACGCATTATCAGCTTACCAGGGGGAAATTGGCTTGGTATGCAATGTGGCTACGCTAGTTCCTCAGACCTGAAATTGTGAGGGCCAGTACTTCCTGTCCTATTCAGTTAGTAGTTTGAAATGAATATTTTTGTTGTGGGTCGCGGCTTGTGGTCATGTTGTGGTGGTTGGTCCCGACACCACACCAGCTGAGAAGCACTGCATGAGATTATCGTTAGCCATTAGCTTCAAGACATACTCTGCAACCTTTCTAAACACACACGTCTCCTCCACTGAACTACTATATTTTCATCCTACAGTTGCTGTAAGTGATCATCAGGTCAGAGGAACTAGCCCCATGGAGTATACATTTACGAAGGAGATGCAATTGGCTAGTTCTCCGCGAAGCCAGTTAGCATAACTGGCTCCGGAACCTGGAAGCTCCTATTGATTTTCCATTGAAACTTTTTGGCCCATCTTTAACTCATTATGATAAATAGTCTTGTTAACATGACCCTCACAGGCTAATTGTTTTATGGTATACAGTATTTGCTATTGACTACATTATTTTGATAACTATGTGTTGTTGATTGTTTCGAGGGTATTTACATGTACTAATTATAGCGCGAGAAACTTGTTATAATATTATCGAACCTTACCATTATGTCTATAAGGGGCAAGACGAAGGAGCAGAGTAAGATTGCGAGCAGCGACTGGGCCTTGATGTTCCAAGTGTTAGTGGTGAGGCATCTCTCTCAGACGGCTGTTGATTTACTCCAGGTGCAACTGCCTTCCTCGGGTGATGTCCCGACCAACTCAAAGCACCCTGGGGAGATTAATTGAAATGGGCTCCGCTGCTGCAATACACAGAAATCCCAAATCGCAAAGCAGTGGCAATGCCGCACCACAGGATGTCAAATTTTATACATTTTACACCGGTGTTGAAATGTAGTGGCAAGATGGACCCAGGTTAAGATCTAGAGACATTTACATGACCACAGTAGAGATCTTTGAGCTCTGTTTCAAATCGGGGAGTGTGACATTTGTGCATCTTTCATGTTTGATTATGGGATCATGTTTGGGCCTGTGAGAGGTTTGCATCCTCTTTCTTCACAGATTGGTGTTTAGACTTAGACTTATATTTTTTGGTTATAAACAGTATATTGTAGAGATAAAAAAAAACAAAAAACTCCTAACTCGATTGAACATGACATTTCTGCACCTAGTTGCCCTCCGTTTAGAGAATAGTCCAATTCTTTTCTTCAAAGAGCCAACGATATTAAGTCCAATCAGGTTGTAGAGTGTGTGGTGACACATTCCAGTGCACATGTGTTGCCGATGCACAGTCACCAGGCAAACCATGCCAAACTCTGATTAAATTTACAATCTCAATCATCCAGGAACACTTCAAAGGCCCTTTGATAAATAATTGGATGATTCTCGAAATGTCGGGCAACTAGGCACAGAAATGTCCACTTAAATCAAGTTAGTGGACTCTGATATATTGTAGAGGAAACAAAATAATGTCTATCCATCTTCTTCCATGACTCCTCCAGCAGGTGGTAGGTCCATGAGAGCGTAGCCCCACAAGGCTGATTCAGCCTCAACACCGGCCTTGACGGTCTCTCTTTTCGTCTGACCCGTCACCTAGGACCTGTTGAGGGTCATCCAGCCCCTGACAACAATGCTCCTAAAAAAAGGTTGATTACGGTAATTACGTGGTGAGCTTTATTCGTCAAGCCAACTAGCCAATCCATCCTCAGAAAAAACATACTGTATGCCTCACTAGCAATTACAAGCCTAGTTAAATGTTCAGTCATTTCCAGTTAACCTACCATGGTTGGTTCCATAGTGTCTGCAAAATCAATACAGCTTTGTGATTCAAAAATGACCTGCAGTTTCCGTCAAATATTGGAGCACTAAGGAACATGAGTATTTCTTTAGGATTTCTATTCCAATGGAAAAGGTAGTCCAGAGACGCTTTTCTACTTAACAATTGTTAGTAAACTTAATTTGTGCTAGATTAATCTGTCCTTTTCATTTGAGGGCTCAAACACCACCCGCCCCATTAAGATGGCAGTTTGAGGAGGGGACCACATAAAGTCTTCAAATAAACCAGATTTGAAATGTTTTTGTCCTCAAATTATTCTCAGCATAGTGAGGGATCCCAAGTTGTGGGTCACAGTCCTAAAGTTTGGGTTCCTCCACTCTATGTGAAAAGTGTACATACCCTGAAAACGTATGCATTTCATAGAATATGAATGATAACACTAAAGCCTTTATTTCACTCATGGTTAGTGGTTGTGTGAAGCCATTCATTGTCAAAAATAACTGTTTGTTTACGCTTTTCAACTAGAAACTAGGCAAATATTCCTGATCAAAAGTTTACATATTGTGCATCTTGAAACAAACATCAATCTTTTCAGAGAGTCCAATTTTGTCTCCTGGACAATTTTCCTGGCAGTTGTTGAAGGTCATGTAAACGTTACATCAGGGACATTTGAGTAGTTTCTGTTTCATTATGATTTCAAAAGAGTAAACTCAGTTCTTTCACAATAAATGCCTTCGCACAACCACTAACCATGAGGGAAAAACATATTTTTGTGTTATCATTCATATTCTATGAAAAAACTTTTAAAACGCTTAATGATTAAAAGGGTATGTAAACGTAAAAGGGTATGTAAACTTTTGAGCACAACTGTATATCTGGATTTAGCAGCTATATTCTGACCAAGATCCTCGCTTTTATTTGGAGAAGGGTCCCTGGGTGTTGCACTTTGATGCTGCTGGCCCCAGGAACATTGAAGTATGGTTCAGTTGCCAGTTTCTGAATTAGCTTGGTTTCTATGTTTATTTAGGTTCATGTTTGAACATGCAGATCAAAATACAAATGTTAAGATACAATCTTTGTCACCTGGACAGGTTTTAGATTTGATGTAACTCTACATTTCAATAGTTTCAAAAAGTTTTTTTTTTTAAAGACAGCACAAATATCTGGCAACACAGACTGATACATGTGTGGTGTAATGGGTTGTGTATTAAAGCCCAGTCAAATCCAGTCTCAACTCCTAGCTGATGATGATAATTGGATGACTATTGAAACGTTCTAGAGTTACATCAAATCTAAAGCCTGTCCAGTTGCCATGGTTTCCAGGTGCACTTGGCAGTTACAAACCAGGAAGTTAGGACAACTCCAGGCTACAGCTGCTTAGTTTTGCATTAAAGCGCTGCTAACAATGTGAAGGGCAGTAAAGACAAGGAAGAGTCACCCAGAAACCGTGGCAACCAAGTTAATTCAGAAACTGGCAATTGCACAAACTAGTTTTGCTATGTAGCCTAAACTGAACTTTGCCATTCATACATAGTTACATACACATTGCTTCATTTGATTGTGCAAAATGCTTTCATATTTGTTGAATTCGTCTTTCATCTTTGTCAGTGGTCTTTGTGTATGGACTTTTGTACAATACTGGCATTTGCATTTTAGTGATTCATGGTCATGCCACTTGTGTTTGAACTGAGCATTGCAAAATATGAAAGAAAACATCAGTAAATAGACAACCACAAAGGTAGATGAATATTAGTTATTCAAACCATAAAAATCCTTGAAGTATAAAGGCGCTGTTTTACAGATGTTATTTGTGGATGAAAGCTGGCAGGTATGTTGTCAGCGGTAGTTAGAAAATGTACTGCACCATGTTGCCCTCAGAAATTATTTACTCCAGGCTTCATGCCACGGCGCAAACCAAGCCTTGGTGTAAGATTTTCTGAATATGATTTCCTCCAAGTGAGTGCATATGGCATGAAGGCCCATACATATTTCCATATAAAAAGTTACATAGTCACTTTGTAGTGCAATGGGAGGTAGGGCTGGGTGGATAGGGGAAAAAAAAAACATGATTATTTTTCCCATATTGAAGAATTTCTATTTCTAAATAAATAAAATATATGGCCTTAACTATAATAGTGGTGATTATACAGATTGTGGGGCACAGCCCAATCCTGTTGTAATGCTACATTACTTCTAAACTCCCTGCTAACTGCTAACTTTCTACTACAGAAGCAGAAATGGGCACCTCCCCTCCTACACAGTAGCTACACGGCACCACACAGCTCTCACGTGGCCAGTAACAAAACAAAAAGCGTGCAGAGATCACACAAAAGTGAAAGCGTTTGAAGAAAGAACGCAAGATTGTAACAACAGCTAGCGTTAACAATTGTTAAGTAGAAAAGCGTCTCTGGCCTACCGTTTCCATTGGAATAGAAATACTCATGTTCCTTAGTGCTCCAATATTTGGGGGAAACTGCAGGTCATTTTTGAATCACAAAGTTGTATTGATTTTGCAGACGCTATGAAACCAACCATGGTAGGTTAACTGGAAACAACTGAGCATTTACCTAGACTTGTAATTGCTAGTGAGGCATACAGTATGTTTTTTCTGCGGATGGATTGGCTAGTTGGCTTGACGAATAAGGCTCACCATGCGATTATCGTAATCAACCTTTTTTAAATCGAGATTTGATTAATTGCCCAGCCCTAATGGGAGGGAGCTCTTTACGTAAGGTGAATGGTGCTAACCGAATCTTGATTGCAAAAAATACTTTTGCAGATATTTGTCGTCCCTTTTCATAATTGTGGTGCACAATTTTATTCAAATAGGGTGAAAATCAGTCCCATCATGAGTTTTGATGATTTGAATAAAATGTGTCTGTCATCATAAACTAATCAAACAAACAAATCCCAAAGACTCAGCTCACTGTAAAGAGAAATAAATCCAATCACTACAAACTTTGCCTCAACCAGGATGAGTTCACCAATAGCCAGACTTATTCATATTTATTAGGACAAATCTGAGCGTGAATCCAAAGACCGTTTACAAATTGCGTTTCCAGCTGGAGAACATCATATGCTCGCTCCAGAAGTTTTTGTGGAGGTGTGCACCTGCTTACTAATTCAACCCCAAACATCAGCCAGCAATTTATAATTTATCTCTGTGGTAGGTCTCTGCCTGTGCTCAAAAAAAAAAAAAAAAAAAAAAAACTCAAATCACTGTAACTTTTTCACTCATGCAGCAGGATCCGAGCAATCAAACACTCTCAGAACCGAATCATCTAGGGAAAATGCTGGCTCAGATAGGTAACCTGAGGGATTTGCAGGAGCTTTGGCCTACTTTGCTTTCCAATGTGGCTAAGGAGAGGAGAGAACAGCACAGCGGCTGCCAAACATGTGAGGCACCTTCTTTTTGAGCCAACAAAACATGTCCTTCATACACAAGCCTCAGTGTCCGGGGTTTTCACAGGTCAATGATCTCTCACAACTGCTATGATGGAGACATGTTGAAAAACTATTTCGAGACATAAAAATGGTTTCTCTATGTTAAATGTTCTCTTGGTGTTAGTCTAGTGAAGTACTTCCCAACCTTTATTGCCTTGCATACCCCTTGGGCCTTTCATTTATACTCCAAGTACCCCCTGCTACAATGGTTTTGTTGATTAGTTAGAAAGTGAATGACTTAAACTCGGATTTATCAGTTAAAATACGCTACATACTCTCAAATTCTCACTTTTTACAGTTTTTTTTTTTTTAGAAGAATAGCTTTTCTTTGAACATAATAATCAAAAATATAATTAATATTTTATCTGAATTGATTCCAAGTACCCCCTGCTAAGCTCTTGCGTACCCCCAGGCTGGGAAACACTGGTCTGGGTGTGATGAGTGTGTAATTGAATGATCTGTTTTAATGTGTTTTTATCTGTAAAACACTTTGAGTTGCACCTTGTATGAAAAGCGCTTTATAAATGAAATTTGATTGGTTGGTTGGTTGGTTGGTTGATTGATTGATTGATTGATTGATTGATCTAGCGGATGCCATATCTCTCTCTTTGGCAACTTTGGCCATTATTATTACCATATACTTAAGCTTTTCTTCACCCTCTTTTGCATTGGTTCAAAACAGTCATGAAATTGTGTATCCTTCACACTAACAAAGTATGTCATTGTGTCTGCTCAAAGTCATTTCAGACATCGTAGGCAAATATTCTTCATCTGTACTCTGTAGTTCAAGTGTAGGACGTACGTAGTCCAAAGATAGTCGTCAGCTTAATAAAGACCTGAACATGCTCGTGGGTCTCTTAAGAGTAAACCAGAAGGAGGAGTTAACCTCTGGCACACTTTCAAAACCAAATTAAATGGAGTGATATCAATATGAAACTTTGGCTGTATATTACTGACATTTTTCCATCATTTTATGTTTTCATGTAAAAACAAGGCATTTTCTGTGTAAAAAAAAAAGATATTTAGCAACAAAATCTACATAATGGATTGAGCCAGGTTTGTAATGTATGGTTTTATTTAGTTTGTATAAGTTACAAAGATTTGTTCAGAGGGGATTTTGGATATCTATTTTAGTTTTTGAATAAATTATTATTTGTAAAAAAATCCTTTAAAAATTCTAATTTCACATTATTTTAGAGGGTTTAATGCACAATAAATCAGGCTAGGAATAACGTTTTAAAAATCTCTTATTGTTAAGAAAACTGGCAAGTTGGTGTATGGCAAGTTGGTGTATGTAGGAGCTACTAACGTTGAGACCTTGTTGCCACAATGTGAGAAAAATGCATTTTGAGGAAATGGCCTTTGAAGTTTTCCTATTCACCTTATTCAGGAAGTTGCAATGGGCCCGCCATCTTGTTTTTCTGGTCAAACTGAAGGTCTGACTGGAGCTGATATTGGCTTTGATTTATGTTATTGATTAAACATGTAGCATTTACAACAAACT
>OMNZ01078184.1:0-12137 GCA_900303255.1 Lesueurigobius sanzi
AACTGTTTATCTCTGTAACAATAAATAATTGAAAAGTTATTGAGGTTTGATTTAAAATAGTCTAGGCAGAATCCCATTATAACAAATAGGGCACAATTTGGCACCTTTTGGCCCAAAAAATTCAGATTTGTAATTTGTAATTGAAAATTGTGGATCCTATTTACATATTTGGTCATTTGGTCATTTGAATTGTAACATAGGGTTTTTATACTTAAACAATGATAAAAATAAATAAATTCCCAGGAAAAGGTTTGTGACCCACTGAAAATTGTTCCACGACTCACTTTTGGGTCCCTACCCACCCGTTGAGAATCACTGCTGTTTCACAAGCGCTGTGAAGGCGCATATTTTACATCAAACAAGAAATGTACTGTATATTTGTTCAATAATATAAGTGTGACATCTGGACCTGTTTAGTTGAACACAAAGCTGATATTCTGCAGGAATTGAAGAATCACAGAATATACACTTACGGCACTTCCAAAGGGATTTCTCAAACGGTGGGGTGGTTCAAACACGTGATTTGTCCATATGAAGAGTTCATTTGCAAAAACAGATAAGTGCCATTGACAAAAATTGATACTTGCTTGTAATTTTTATTTTATTTAGTTTATTTAGAGGGACAATGTGCAGTTACATTAAAAAGATGGCTGCACCAGATTTAGCAACATGCTAATTTCCATCCGTAGTCCCCAGTTCTCTTTGTGTAGGTGTGTTTTTAATGACCAGATCTATTTTAGTGAATCAGAAATATGAATTCACTTGTTATGGATCAAATTGATTCAACTTTACTTTTACTGGTGTCCCCTGTAGAGCACAGTAATCCATATCTAAAACTATATTGCAAAAAATTCAAAACGGAGATATCTGTTTTTGCAAATTAACTCTTCATATATTAATTACTTAATAATGTGCGCCGTGAGAGAGCCAAAACGTGGCTCTGTTTGTGCTCTCTCTGTTGCCAGGAGCTTACCTTGTCAGACTGAAGCAGGAGTCCTGATGATGTGTGAGCTCAGTCTGCTGCACTTCTCGTCCTCCAACAAAGTGTACAGCTCCCCTTGAGGTGTCAGAGACCTGTCTGGTCACTGCAGAAGTGTAAAAACCTTGTTTTCCTCGGTGTGCCGTCTCTGATAGAAAATAATGGAGGCAGCTCTTTTGTCCTGTGTCAAAGCGACTCGCTGAGCGCTAAGGCTTTAACATTTAGAATAAACTACTAATCAGTTGAAATTAGCTAAAGATTGTATGTAGGCCCACACCTGTGTTTACCAAAGCTGGTAGACACTAAAACAAAAAAAGAACAAACCTTAAGCCAAAGGTCATCCTCACAAATCTCACTGGCCTTGTTGCCATTCATCACCAAGATACTTTCCCAGGCCACCCGCTTCAAAATATGATAGCCGTGATAGATTGTTCTCCTTCAGTTTCTCATTATTCTTTTCTCCCTCTGGGATGCCATTTTTGGTAACTTAAATCTTTTTTTTTTTTTGCTTGGGCTGCCACCTTATCGTGGTGGAGGGGTTTGAGCACCCGAATGATCCTAGGAGCTCTGTTTTCTGGGGCGTTATGCTCCTGGTAGGGTCTCCCAGGGCAAACAGGTCCTAGGTGACGGGTTCAGAAGCCCCTTATGATGAGAGACCATCAATTCACAAAAAAGTTCATACTGTCTTCTTAGCTTAAAAATATATTACGATGTTGTTCTTAAAAGCCATTTTTCTTCAGCTTCTTTACCGGTTTCGTCTACTAACTGCAAACTTCTTCAGAAGCGTAAGAAGAACATCGTAATATATATTTGAGAGACCATCAAGGCCGATACACCGCCCAGAGGTGAAGGAGCGTCATGGGGCTGTGCTGCCGTGGACTCACCGCCTGCAGGAGCCATAAGGGACTGGTACAATGTGATCCGGGCAGCTGCCCCGCGGAAGAAGCAGAGGATGGATGGATGGATATCAATTTGAAACTTTTTCTGTATATTGCTGAAGAAAGAAATGTATTGGAAGTATTCATAGTTTCATGTTTTCATATAACAATAAGGCATTTTATGTGTAAAAAGTGCCAATATTTCTAGTGATAGAATCTAAATAATGGTTAAAGCCAAATTTAAATGTATGGTTTTATTTTGATTATATATTAGTTGCTTATTCAAAGGGGATTTTGGATATCTTATTTAGTTTTTAAAATAAAACATTATTATCACTGAATAATACATCTGTAAACCTTTTTTCCTTGTTTTTTTAGGGTTCAAAATTACAATACTGGATAATTTGGAGTCTGTAGGTGCTACAAAACTGAAGAATTCATTCCGGAGTGAAATAAAAACGGTATTAGCAGAAAAGGCACTTCAAAGTTTTGTAACTTCTGCACATGCACGTTTTATCATCCTGTGATTTTCACAGAAAGGATATTAACATAATGGATTACAGCTTAACAAATATGTCAATATTTGTGAATGGATGCACATGTGAGTGACCGAAAGAAACGGCAATGGTATAATCAGTGGCCTCCTGCTTATCTAAAGGTACGATCAGACCAAAGGCCTTTTGGACGACAAAAACGCTCAAAACACCAGATTTGGACGCTTGTGTATTTTGAAGAATTGTCAAAGAAACTCAGGACGTGTGTTGGGAGGGGCTTCTCTGTTGCCGACAATGGCAGATCCCACTCTTCTACAGTATGTGGTTACACCCAGAGCCACAGAGAGACAATATTTCCCTCATCTCAGGGCAGTTTTTAACCCATAGTGGGCTAAAATGGCGTATGATGAATGTGAGAGCACAGACAGGATGTAAATGCTGTAAATGGGATGTTACGACGAGGGAACTGCGATATTAGCTGCTCCTTCATTGTTTTCAATCAATCAATCAATTTATTTTTGTAACGCCCAATATCACAACAGCCCAATATCGTTTTCTTGCTTCTTCCTGGATTCATCCCGGTACGTGAAATGCATCACTAGAGCGAGCCTCTCTGATTGGTTGCCGCGCCGCGTCTTTCTCCAAAAGTTCGGATTATTGAACTTTTGCGTCTGCCGCTTGGAAAGTTTGGGACGCGCGGCAGACGCTTGAAACGCGAGTACAACTTCAAACGGGATCTCTTTGATGCCCCTTGTGTCAGCCAAACATCATAAAATAACCATCATAAAGGGTGAGTTTCTATGTTTTCACCTGCCATAAAAGAACAAGAACAAAAAAACTAAATCAGTGACCAACTAAAGATGCCTAATAGCCAGAATGTAGTTAGGTGATTACAGCAGTACAGTCACTTCTCCAGCCAATTCCATGAGAAGGAGATGCCAATTTATGTATGAAAAGTCTGTCATAATCATCTCCAATATTAAGCCATCTATGAGATAATCTCTCCAGTGCAGCGAGTTGACCTGAAGAGATGCAGATGAGCAATCGAGGAGCAGATGGACCCTTCTACTCCCTCACTAATAACTTTCTCCCCGTCATGACGGTCCACCGAGAGGGAGAGGAAGGCAAGTGGTTCGTGATGGGATTTGTGGTTCTTTAATGGCAGCAGAATCTTTGAGATCTGTTCATTTCAAAGGGCTGTTCAAAAAGCTGGCTCATTTGATATACTGTTTTTGAGGAAGCCAAAGAGAAAACCCTCTTATCTCAGACCTAATTTACAGTGAGGTACAACTTTTGCTTAAAATTACTTACATCTACACTGGGAAAAATTTGTATCCTTTGGATTTGTGTCATATAAATAAAGATTTAGGTTGCAATTTAGGAAAAGCAAGTATCTTTTTCATGCAAAAACATTTTCCACTGTCATTTTTGCTCGTTTGCTGGTTTTTAGTCATTTTTCCAGACACTTGGATTGGATTAAAAGTAAGCTGCTCTTTTCATGAAGGAAATCAGGTTCAAACTGTTCTCAGTAAAGAGCTGATTCGGTCATGAATGCCTACATCACTAAGAAGGGTAATAGGGCATATTCTGACTTTCCTTTTCCATTTCTCCTATGGCTTTTTGAACCGATGACCAATATTCCTCGATTTTTGGACACTCCTAAAGCACTATCCTGACATGTCCAACAACCCAAAGCATCTGATTGTCCCAAGTCTGTATGTCCAGTAAATTCCTTGTAAAATTGTACATTGCAGGAATCTGGGCTTTTGACATCGTCCTTTCACGTTTGAAAACTGTATTCCACTCCTCTTCCATAAGACTGAGGTTTAGGGGAAAGACACGGTGATTTGTGTGGAGTTTCCTAAACATCTTAGTTTCAATGTCGAAGTAAAAATAGACCAAACCAAGCCTTTACTATACTCATTTTATGACCTTTTTGTCGAGTTGTGTGCCAGACTTTACCAGGTATAGTCACTCCAGCATTGCCGCGCTCTGCCATGTTCCCCACGTGCATCCGTTCACAAATATTGTCATCTTCAGCAGCTGCGTGACCCACACCAATAGGAGCGATTACTGTTGTTTTCTTCTACAATATTCACCAGATGTTTTAGCTAATGGTCAGCAACAGCTACTACTATTAACATTCTTGTTGCCGACCAAAGCCCCGGGTGCGACATTGCAATCGCAAAACTCCCCAAAACTACACATTTCATGAGTTTTCCTTCATATTCTGAAATACATTGAATATAAATACAATGCAGTGATCAGAAAAAGAAAATAATTTAATACTCGCTAGTCCATTTGAGTCTGCTTGCACACGGTTGAAATGAGGATTAGAGCCGCAGAGCCAAGCACATCCCCCTCAAAAACATTTCCACAGCTGAGACTGACTCACACATGTATTTACAGTATAAGGAGTAGGTCTATTTGGGTGTGTAATGGCATTTACCAACTGTATGTGCCTAAAATTGAACAAATGTGAAGCGTTTCAGCTCAAAGCCTCACTGACAGAACAGGTGACATTCTCCAAATTTAACCAGATGAACAGTAAAATGTCAGACACTAATCAAAGGAGCAACTTCACAAATGATGGAAGGAAGAGTGACTAAACGTGCCTGTATGGTATCACTTTGTACCATCATTTTTGCCCAAATACAATCGTTTTTGTCTGTGCGATAATTTGATGGATTTGACAACCTGACACCAGATGGAACTAAAACTAACCAAATTGTTTAACATGTGCTGAATGTGGCAAAAATAGCAACTATTGCCTCTAGGGGTCACCATTTTCCAATAACATTAAGCCTTGGCCTTGTGGATACATCTGTAAAACACATACCATGAAGAAATGCAGCACACCTGACCCACGAGCGCGCTCAAGTCGTTATTAAGCTGATGACGATCTTTGGACTAAGATCGAAACGTCCTACACTTCAACTACAGAGTACAGATGAAGACTGAAGAATTTTTGCCTACGATGGACAACTCCTGTACGACTGAGAACCTACACAGATTTTTACTTGAAGAAATTGTTCTGAAATATTTCCGTACTACGGCAATTGACTATGGACTGAGATGAACTTTAAAAGTATATAACCTAGCTCCTGCCCCATCCCTTTTGTAGGTTGATTGACAGGTCGGCTCAGAGGCAAAATCCTCCGATTGGTCAAAGTTATGGCAACATGGATCCTGAAAAAGGTGGTCAATTTGTACACATTCTATAAAATTTGTAATACATTTAGACTTACAGACTAAATAAAGTTTCTGTTTTTTCTGAGAATAGTTTGTTTTTCTGAGAAAAGTTTACTTTTTTTACAGGGAAAAGTTCAATTAATTTGCTGTTGGAAATTGACATCACATGAACCAGGGCTCTTCAATTATATTTTTTACTGGGACAGATTTTTCAGAGGTCATTGGCCTCTGGGCCGGTCATTTTGCACAAGCTCCACACCACCACCAAACATATTCATATTTTTGGATGAAAATGTATTACCATAACAGCATTTAACATAGATTTTTCTTTTAAACTACATTCCAACATTGAAACCCCTAAAAACACAAAGCTCAGTCATGTGACTTGGAATGGAATGCCGGCCTGTTGGTTGGCATTCTGCTGATTTGCTCCACCCGCTGCATGTTATTAGCTGTTCTTTACAATGGTGTTACTGGTCTTGACGCTCTCCAAGACGGTTCAGCACTTGAGTGGTCAGGTCAGACAACGATATCTGAACAAATGCTCAGGAGCTCAGGACCCGTCATGTGACTTTTGCTGCCCACAATGGTCATATACAATGTTTTGATTTGAATTTCTTGTAGCAACCCATTGTTGCAACATAAGTTCCGCGAGCCGATGATGTCAGCTGAGAAAGGTCTATACACCCTTTCATTGTTTGTAAACATTTGGGGCTCAGCTGGAGGCGGAAAGATTCCTATCCTATCTGTTTCCATTGTAGCTGTTGTCATAGTAACGATAAACAAATGTCTATCAGATAAAACCTTATTTTATCGTCTCAAATGTCATTCCTCTTGTTCTTGCGCCTTAAGCCACAACAGGACGATATTTTTAGTTGTAGTTTCTATACTAGTTTTAGTTTAATCTTATTTCTCTTGCTCACTTCCTGCCTCCAGCTGATGTCACTGATGATGTAAGCAGAGAAAGGGTCCATACATTATTATAACTCTAACAGTAACAGGCACTATGTATTATTTCAGCTCCTTTGGCATCTAAAGGCCTTTCAAGTTCTATATTGTTGCATATCGAAGGCTTGATGTTAACCAGCACCAGAAGCAGATGGCTACCAAATATGCATAAAATAAAAGGACGGATTTTTGGCGTTACTTTGCCTCCTCAGTGAAAGTCGCTATGGCATTAGCGGTACGTCATAAATAGCCCATTATTTTTTCTCATTGTGGGACATTGCCAGTGGCCGAGACCAGATTGTAGGACCACCATTTGCAGAGGCCTGACATAAGCATATAATAATCAATAGAAAACAATCAATAGTCAATGACATACACCATTGTTACAAATACATCTTGATTTATTTCACATACATTTTTTTAAACTTTACATTTTTTTTGAAGATTTTTTTTTCACAATCTAAATGATTCAAACAACAAAATGAGAAACTACCACAACAAAGTCCAATTTTTCCTACGGGGGAAAATGATGCAAATGTCACTAGTAAAATTGACACATGTATTAGGCCGACAAGTTAAGGTACAGTCAAAGGAATCAAAAAAGACAAAAAAAGAGGACCAGAAGATGGGTCATGTGGGTACGTCGATCGCTCATGGTTCACTGTTATATAGATCCAAAAGTTACAATATTCTTGAACTCTGTTGGAGAGACTTTAAAGAATTCTCAACTCTTTTACATATAAATTACCTTTTCTATATTTTCATTGATAAATAATATATATTTATTCATATCTATGGGTCGATTGGGAGAGAGGGACAGAGAATCATCCGTAGGAGCCCTTCCTGTGTCCTCTGAAACGTCAGCACCCATTACCGGTTGATACGTTGATACCAATTTTGGCTAATACATCCCATGTATATTGCTATGAAGGTTTTTTGAATGTTGCACATACATGTACATAATAAAGCATTACGTACACATATGCAAAGTTAAACATAGGAATTTTATGGTCTGTCGAGTTGACTTGTTGGGTGAATAGGCATGGCGCAAGACTAAACAAAGTTAGGTTAATAGTTTAGATACAAATTCTTCCTGTACACGTTTAAGTCCATAGTTCCCACAAAAAAAATCCTTTTTTGGGGGAATATAAATTTTAATATATCAATTTCAAAGCTCATAATTGACACCTATCCACGTTAGATCCTCAACGGCACTGTTCCACTGCTTGTCCGCTGCAAAGAATAGCGTCCTGGCAGTTGCGTAAAATAATGTCCAACTGGCTATATCCATATCTTAGTATACTCCCAAAGTATTGTGTTCATTCCCATTGATTTAAGTCTTGTTTGCAAAGTCCACTTTAAACTTCCTCCCATCGAGACGTTCAGTAATCCAGTTTGAACAAAAATACACTGTACTGTTCTTTGGGGTTTTGTTAAAATCCACCGATATAGAAAATAAAGTCACATCATTTTCATGTTGAAGCGTCGTCCGGCGGCTTGTCCCTCTGCAGAGTCCACATTGGTGCCGTTGGACTTTGATCGCGGCACATATTCCACATCTATGTTAGTTTTATGCTTCCCTTTCCCTCTGCTCCACACAAAAAGGAGAAGAAAACAGAACAAAACAACTCCCAAGAACGTGAAACACCCCATGGCCGTGGAAACTAAAATAGTCTTTAGGTCCAAGCCCAGGGTGGCGGTGTTGGTTCCGTTGGCCGTGGAGTTGCTGGGGTCGGTGTAGGTCCTGTTTGCGTACAAGGATCCAAGGCTTTTCACAGCTAAGGAGGTCATGAGGGTATCGTTCCCCGCGGTGTTGGATGCTAGGCAAAGGTAGACGCCGCTATCTTGTATCTCCGCTGATTTGATCTCCAGGGTGCCATTATAGTGGACCATAACCCTTCCGTGGTTTCTACTCGTCAAGACTCTCCTCCGCGGGGACAGCCAAGAGACAACGGGCCGTGGCGTCCCTTCTGCGCTGCATCCTAGGATGGCTTGCTGGCCCTCATCCACCGTCACCGTTTGCGTTTTATTCTCGCGTATTTTTGGCTTGGTGCACGTTACGTAGTAAGACAGCAAAGTTTCCTTAAATTCCTTGAACGGCCTGCCCCGGATTCCCTCAGGTGTGCTGCATTCCGGCTGCGACTCTCCAAAGAAAATGGAATGTCTTTTCTGCAGTATCCACATGAGACGACAATCGCATACCAAAGGGTTGTTGTCAATCAGGAGGACTTCAAGGGTCTCCGGGGATTGGAAGACACCCTTCTCCAGTGTGTCCAGACGGTTGTGGGACACGTTGAGGGCTTTGAGCTGCCGCAGTCCCTGAAACGCATAGGGTTCTATTGCGGTAAGCTGCGCCCCGACAAGATGTAGCTCCCGTAGGCGCACCAGCTCCGAAAGCATTCCGCCCTCAATGTGCCGAATTCGATTGTAGGATAAGTTGAGGTGGGTTAGGAATGGAAGGTGTTTCAAAGCTTGATATGGAAAAGAGGACAAGTTAGTGTTGGTGATGAACAGCGTTGTAAGGTTGAGACCGTGCAGGGTGTTTGCCGGAACGTGGTCCAGAGAAGGCCAGTTGTCAATCTCCAAATGTCGCAGCCGGAAAAGTTTCTTGAAGGAGTAGGGATGCAAAGTGCTGATGCTGAGGTATCGAAGATGAAGGCTGACCAGGTTGTGCAGATGAGAAAGCGCCTCGGTCGGTACAATGGTCAAATTGCACCGCTCCAGGGTGAGGATCTCCAGGCTGATGAGTCCACTAAACGCACGGTGGGAAATGTACACTAAATCATTGTCCCCTACTTCCAAAAACCTAAGATTGTGCAAGTCCTGGAACATATAATCCAACAGTATTACGATCTTGTTGTCGCTAATATCCAGCCGGGTCAAATTGGTCAGGGCAGTAAAGACGCCCAACGGAATGAGCTTGATCCGATTGCTCTTCAGGCTCAGCGAATGCATGTTATACAACACATTGAAGGCTCCCGGCTCCACGTAACTGATAATATTCCCACTCAAGTCCAGCTCCTCCAACCCCGGGAAGTTCATAAAGTCATCCGGGTTGATCATGGTCAGCTTGTTCTTGCTGAGGTCCAGGATCCTAGTCTCTGTGGGGATGCCGTCGGGAATGGTGGGCATCCTCTTGCGGTGACAGACGACCGCCTTGGTTTGGGCCGAGCACTCGCAGCGGGAGGGGCATCCCAGCGCCGACCCCACGAACACAGCCACCAGGGCCAGACCCAGGAATGGTTGCCAGCATGAGACGACCGTGTGCAGCATGACTTTGCAGTCGACCATTCTGTCACGGTTCTGCAAGAGACAGAGAAGACACACACGGAAATATGTTAATCAGTGTACTCAAGTGTATTTTTAAATATAGATAGTGCTTGTGAGGCAGTGAAGTGGAATAAAACACAAAAAAGGGAAAATATTGAATGAAAAGATGGAAATGTGGAAACAGTTATTTTCGTCATGGTTCTGTTCACATGAAAGCAAAAAGGAAGCTGCGTGCAAAGCATTTATCATATACATGTCAAGCAATATAGATTTCCAAACAATCAAAGATTCTGAAGTCATTGCACAGCCGACAGTCGAGTGGTTACGGCAGCTGCACACACGGCAGAGTACAGTCACACACTATCTCTTCAGCAGAGTCCCAACTTTGAGATTCTTCCTAAACTATTCTGTCAAATGAAGTCTGTGGGGCATTAGAACACCAGCTGCAATGTATAAAACAAACCATTTCAACACAAACAGTTAAAGCAATTTGTTTTCTCGTCTAATTATATCCAAGTAGGACCAAAACAAGACTAAAATGGAACAAAATTAGGTCAATCATGACTTTTAAGGAGTAGGTGATTTATGCTACAGCCTATTTCTAAAAGTAATTGGCTAGTTAGCAAAATATATATATCTCTGAGATTTTGCGACATCTTCTAGCTATCGTGTCACCTTATAACTTGGTATTGTATTGTGAAGCCCTAAAAGAAAGTGTATGACTGACAAATAATATCATAAAAATATGAATTCATATTTTCAAATGAATTCCAGGAACAACACATTTAAAAACCCAACAACCCGTCCACGGATGCATCATAAAATATTGTATATACAGTTGTGCTCATAAGTTTACATACCCTTTTAATCTTTTGGCCATTTTTCATAGAATATGAATGATAACACAAAAATATTTTTTTTTCCACTCATGGTTAGTGGCTGTGCCATTTAATGCCAAAGAACTGACTTTTGACTCTTTTGAAATCATGATGAAACAGAAACTACTCAAATGTCCCTGATCTGACGTTTACATGACCTTCAATAACTGCCAGCTGAAATACAGGACTCTCTGAAAAGAATGTTTGTTTCAAGATGCACAATATGTAAACCTTTGATCAGGGACATTTGGCGAGATTCTAGTTGAAAAGCATAAACAAACCACACAACCACTTACTGTGAGTGAAATAAAGGTTTTTGTGTCATCTTATTAGGGCTGCATGATATTGAAATAACTTGTGATATGCGATGCGGGCATGCAATATCGTGGTAACGATATTATTGTGATACTTAGATAAACCGCTGTAATATATTTTTCAAGTGTGTCAAAAGAAGACTCCAAAAACACTAAATCAGAACCAAACCAAGCCCAAAAAATTAACTAAATTAGGAAAGTTATAACTAAAACTGAACTTCTGCACATTTATGAGTTCCATGCATGTTTGGCTTTAAGTGTTGGCAAAAAATGTAAAAATCTCAGTCAGATGGAAGACTTAAGTGACGATATTTTGTGTCTTCTTGCGATACAGATATTGCATCACCTAATATTGCAATATGATATATTTTGCGATATTCTGTGCAGCCCTATACTGGATATAATCATTTTTAAGTGACAAGAAGTAGCTCGACTCCAGCCTTCTAAATCATTGGTTCTCAAGCAGTGGGTCGGGACCCAAAGGTGGGTCGCGTGAGATTGTTTTTGGGTCGCGGTGGAATTGCATATTAAAAGCAGCGTCTGGCCACAGCTCGTCTCATTAATGACAAAGAAAACTGCTGCTGAGTTATCCACACACAGCCAGGGACTCTCTTTGTATCATGTCCATGTACTATTGCACATATTTAATCTACAAACTGTTCACATGTTTCATAGGTGTTAGCATCACTAAGCAGATTTTGGATTCATAATCTGCTGTGTTCAAAACTATTGTACACCTGCCCTTATCAGCTGGTAGGATGGTGATGGTCTCATCCTTCTGCAGCGCTGCTATTGCCTTCCTCTCTTTGATCGTTATGTTACAGGGAGGAGGCTTGGCACTGTTAATTATAGCTGATATTTTTAGTCTAATGTCACCTGCTTCTGATTTTGGTAATTTGTTGTTTACAATGGCTGACTCTACTGCTGTGATATAATCTGCTGTGGGGATCTGTTTGGGTGCGACTGCAAAGTTAAGGCCTCTAGCTAGAATGTTTTCTTCTGCCTGAGAGAGTTCTCTGTTTGACAGATTTTTGATCCAATTTCTTTTCTTTGTCTGGCTACTCTCATCCTCATTATTGAAACGTGGTTGGTTCTGTGTTATTAGACCCTGAAACCTACTTGTGTGACTTTCTTTACTGTTATGGTGTTCACGCAAAGTTTGTTTTTCTGTAAATTTGCTAATT
>OMNZ01078197.1:0-11023 GCA_900303255.1 Lesueurigobius sanzi
CCCACTTCCAAGTGATTTTCCATCAACATATTGCTCTTATGTTTTAGTGCTTTTGTGTTGTGACTTTCTATGTTAAAAATATAAATAAATATAAAATACTTTGCAACGTGAACGCAGGGGAGACACGCGGAACTTCAAACGATTTGGGCTGGCGTCTTGAGAGCAGCAAGACGGTGGGCGTGGCCGGACGCGGGAGTATAACCTGGCTTTAAAGGCCAAATTATACTCCAGCGTCCGGCAATGTATTTCATATTCATTTATATTTTTAACATAGAAAGTCACAACACAAAAGCACTAAAACAGGAGAGCAATATATTGATGGGAAACCACTTGGAAGTAGGAGATTGAAGGTGTTTGTTGTCTGTTTACTGGTGGAACGCATGGCTCAACCAATCACAGCTCCTGCGTTTGACGCGGAGTCACATTTTGGAGGAGGTGCACGTTCGCGACACATGTCCGTCTCCGCTGCTCCTGCAAGATCTCTGATTGGCTGCCAGGTGCGTTGAACGCAGATCCACGCAGAGAACGGGGGAGTATAAACAAGCCTGTACTCGTATGACACGCTGCACCTCCTGTGCGTGCCCTGCACCTCCTGTGCGTGCCCTGCACCTCCTGTGCGTGCCCTGCACCTCCTGTGCGTGCCCTGCACCTCCTGTGCGTGCCCTGCACCTCCTGTGCGTGCCCTGCACCTCCTGTGCGTGCCCTGCACCCTGGACCGTACCAGTTTGCGCTAAACCAGAGGGGTGTTCTACTTCTCATTTCAAACGCATGATGCAAAAGTTATTTCTGTCTCTTATTTGATACATTTACATGATCCCGATTACCCAGCACGCCACTGCTATTGGGGCCCCCCTGGTGGTCTCGGGGCTCTATAAGCAGCTGCATAGTCTGCTTATTAGGCTGGCCCTTAGTACTTTTAGGCATGTTCTTGACGACTGCTCCTGCTCCTATTGCCCCAGTGGTCAATCAATCAATCAATCAATTTATTTTTGTAACGCCCAATATCACAACAGGAGTCGTCTCAGAGGACGTCACAGACAAAAACAAATCAATATCAGACATCAAGGATGATCAAAATAAGTCACACAAATGCATGGTATTGACAGACGGGTCAAATGCAGGGGACAAATCCACCTGCGGAACTAAAAAGCACCCTTAATCTTAATCTTCAATTCTTAAATACAAGAATCGGTGTGTGTTGGATAATTGGTTCGCGTAATTGTTTTTAAATCATAGTGTGTTATTTCCAGAGAGAGATGAGGAGCAGCGAGCAGCCTGTCATCACTTAGCCGCCCTGAATGTGGGTGGTGATATCGAGTGCAGTTTCATTATCCTTGAATAGGCTATTGATCCCGTGGTTACGAAGGCTGGTGTGTGTGTGTGTGTGTGTGTGTGTGTGTGTGTGTGTGTGTGTGTGTGTGTGTGTGTGTGTGTGTGTGTGTGTGTGTGTGTGTGTGTGTGTGTGTGTGTGTGTGTGTGTGTGTGTGTGTGTGTGTGTGTGTGTGTGTGTGTGTGTGTTCCTCTACCGCACGGTGTTAGCTCTGTGCCAGGAATAGTCTGCCTGTCCACGCTATGATTGATTGGCAGTTGCTTTGTGCACCTCGGCCACTTTGACATGCACGCGTAAAAACACACACAAACCCCCGTGCTCCTCTGCCAGACGGTCATCTGGCGTGCACCGCTGTCGGCCCGTGCGTCACAAAGCTATCTCTGCTTCATTATGTCTTCATTGTGTTTCTGCCCCTCTGCCCACAAGCGATGGAGGCTGTGCGGCCCATTGTTCCAGGCCCCGGGTCTATCAAGCTGCAGTGCCGTCCCCTTATCAAAACGAACATTACTGTAAGTCTGTGCCGCAAGGAGGAGGGAATAGAAAAGATGAGGGAACTCGAGAAGGACTACACTGGCACATAATGGTGTCTTGACATTTGCAGGACAACAGGTAAGTGCGGGCACAAGGGCTTTTTGGCTCTGTTTGCAAATGATAATTGTAAACAAGTGGTTTTGTTGAGGTTTTTCTTTTGCAGCCACTAAATTATGTACACTGTTGTTTCTCATTGTATCAGCATGAAGATTATAACAATCTTAACTTCTGAATCAATGTATGCCAAGAGTTATTGCATACCATATACATTTTTTGTGTGTCCCTACTCTGTGTCAGGCAAATGTGTCTGTGTTGGTGTCACGATCCACTTTCTGTTCCCCTGTTATGGTTTATTTTCTTGCTGCATCTCATTTGTCCTTGGAACTCAGAGTTCCCAGTTACAGTGTTCCAGCTGTCAAGTCGGGAAGGTATTACAGTTTTTTCCCAGTTGCTTTTGCACATTTCTCCGATCAGAACAAAAATTCTCAAATGTAATTGTTCAATCTGCAAATGATCACGTTGTTTTTTCAAATCTTAAGGTAATTTTCTTGTTGCGTTTTGCAGATAGCAAATGCTTAAGTACATAGATTCAAATGATTTTGTACAATTTTCTTGTGTATTTACACTCTCAATGAAGTCGTCAGACTCATAAAAATGATTTACTTATATGAGACGACTCCTGTTGTGATATATTACGAAAATAAATTAATTGAAATTGATTGATTGATTTATTTTGATATTGCTTCTTTGTTTTAGACACAGTCATCAAAATGGTTAAACCTATAATACGTCAGTCATGGTATTGTCCACACTCATGGCAGAGGTTTTACTAGATCAATTTTGAATGAAAACTGTTATATACATTGGAAAAATATACAGAACAACAAATAACAAGCAATGTAATTATTATAAACCAGAATCAGGAGAAGTCTGCTCCTGACAGTCGCACCAATGCCACTCCAACATTACAGTCCATCCACTGTGACCTAAACTAAATATAGTTTTTGTGTGTGTAAAACACAAGACGTGAACTACAATAGTCTGTAATACAAGAGTCATCCTGTAGAACCTAGGTGTTTTTGTAACATGGAGATGTGCTATGTCACAGTAACATCTGTCCCAGCTGACACTAAAAATAGAAAACTGTAAAATAGTGTCATTCAATTTTGTCTTTTTCTCCTTTTGAAAGACAAAAGACTCAGTTTAAGCAGGAGAATAAGCCGACAGCAGTTGAACCATTTTGATGGTGATGTGAACGCTGCACTAATGTGTCTGTGTTCTGGAGGCTCTGATGTCTCACAGAGAAATACTTAATGTTGATGGATTAACTAAGCTTTTTGAGCAGGTGATTTGATTTTGCAACTAAGATCACTGTGTTTTACGGATTGTATAAACTCTTTTGAGAAATGTATAAAAAATGTTGAAAGTATCAATTCTGATCTGAGAAGTGTGCCAAAGCGACAGGGAAAAACTATAACAGTGAAACAAATACTAATAATTTAAGCTACAAAGCTGGAAAAAAAATGGTCCTAATTATGGAACTTAAAAACCTGATCAGTGCAGCTATAGTTAAAAGCTGGTAAATAATATTACAAATCAATGGGAGAGTGCAGTTGGCTCTTGACGTTGAAAAAGCAACATGTGCATCACTCAGCATTTTTTTTTTAACTACAGAGGCTCCAGTGCTGCTCAGGAGCTGAGTGACAAGGAAGATGGTGGGCAGCAAAGGACAGAGTTGAGAATACAATGGAATGGAAAAATATTGGTCAGAGTATTTACCTCTGCCTCTTTTTAACCTGTGCACAACGTCTTGAACCCCAAATGCTATTGCTCACTAAAATAAGAGTCCAGGGTCCCTGGTCTTCTAGCTTCTGGATGTACAGTTGTGCTAATACGTTATACCCTTTTATGTTTACATACTCTTTTAAGATTTTTCTTAGAATATGAATGATAATCTTTTTTTCTACTCTACTGGTTAGTGGTTGTGTGAAGTAATTTATTGTCAATGAACTGACTCTTTTACTCTTGTGAAATCATAATGGAACAGAAACTACTCCAATGTCCCTAAAGTTTACATGACCTTCAACAACTGCCAGGAAAATTGTTCAGGAGCAAAGAAAAACTCACTTCAGCTGAAAGACAGGACTCTCTGATATAATTGGACTCTAAAAGATGTTTGTTTCAAAATGCACAATATGTAAACTTTTGATCAGGGACATTTGGCTAAAAGCGTAAACAAACAGGTTTTTTGACAATAAATGGCTTTGCACAACCACTAACCATGAGGGAAATAAAGGTTTTTGTGTTATTCATATTCTATGAAATGCACAACTGTATGGACGTTATATAAACTCTGTGTGCTCCACAACTATATATTATATTAAATTAGACATTTCACTGCTCAATTCACCTGTTGTCCTGGGAGTTGGCAACAAGAACCTGAAAATAATAATCTCTCTAATCATTTAGTTCTGTGGGCCTTTTGTATGTAATATGCCCATTTGGCACAAGTTATCCAATTATGTGGCAAACTGTATTATTGCATTTTAGGACTTCTTTCACCTGTAGATGGTGCGTTCCATTTGTCCTCTGCAGGTGCTGGCAGTGGGTTTGTGCTGGGGAGAGTCCATGTGGAGTGGGCTGGAGATACTATATGCTCAGGGCAGGGGCTTATAGCATCCATCCATCTTCTTCCGCTTATCTGTTGCCGGGTCACGAGGGCAGCAGTCCAAGCTGCCTGGATCACACTGCACCAGTCCCTTATGGCTCCTCCTGCAGGTGGTGAGTCCACAGACCTTGATGGTCTCTCATCACAAGGAGCTTCTGAACCGCTCTTGGTCTGACCCGTTTGCCATGAGAGACCCTACCAGGGGTATAATGCCCCAGACAACAGACAGAAGTTCATTCATGTTCTCAAACCACGATAAGTTGGCGGTTCGAGCGGTAGATAGCATTTATGTAACTAAAATATGCTAGTACAAACTACACGGAGAACTCCACTACAACAACTACAGTTGTTAGTATACTACAAACCAACACTGCTTTGACCTCAATCTAAAATGTGCAAACCACATTAGTGCAATATTGGTGATCAGATAGCTTCTGAAAATGGTCATTTTGAGTCATGTTATTGCTGCCATCTTGAAAACTGGCGGCCAAATTGGAATTCATTGATACTATTGAGTTCAGAAACCAGTCAGAAACATTTTGATGTTTGGTTCATGAATACATTTCTCTTCATTCAAGTTCTATTTCAAATATTATTATTATTTAATTTAACAAGACGGCCATCTTGAAATCTGGACATCGCACTTTTCTTGAATCCTAGACATCATTTTTTGCCAAATTTGACGCTTGTATCACAAAATTATCAGTAAACTGCTTCACTACAACACTGTTTCTTTGAGTTGTTGTTCTGCCAGTTATCATTTCTGGATTTTGTGGCTTACCACCACTAATTACCACAAATTTTCATGTTCGCATATATCTAGAGAAGTACATAAATAGTAACATGTAGAGAAAGATTAAATAATTAAATACGTGTGACTGTAAGCCTTTACAGCTAGTCCATTGACTCTAAACAATCCTTGGCATTGAAAGGATGTTGTGGGTGAGAGTGTGTCTGACTGTTGCACAATCTAATCAACATTGTCACAACTAAGCTCTGCACTGAATTCATGACATCTGAATTTGATTAAAAACCACCGACAAACCACAAATATATTTTTATTTATTTATTTATTTGCTTTAATGTGAGTATAACCTACACAAATGGGAACATATCATGTTCAAAGACCATGCCATTTAGCTTTAGGACCTGTGCTATTTTGATTAATAATTACAACAATTAACCCGTTTAGAAACTGAGGTTTGCTTTCCATTCAGCTAATTGCATTGCAGCAGAGCCCTTGCTGGAGTAACTGGGACGCTTTGCTGGCTCCTAAACGAGTATTATCCAATGAGATTACACTCTGAATTTTAAGTCTTTAAAAACATACCCCAATTACCGCTATAGCTTCTCTTTCAGACAGAGCCAAACGACGCAAGACAGAGAAACTAGAAGCGAGCGGGGGAAGTTGATTTAATTAGAACTTGCATCAACATAATCAAGCAGCCAAAAGTTTTACTCACGGTGCTTTGTGTGCATGGTCGGCCAAGATGTTATACACCACACGGAGCACAATAGTCTCACAGCCAAGTCATCTCTGCTCCATTTCCTCACAGCAGTCATTATCCAAACTGAAGATGTCTTGTGCCAGGCCAAACCGGTCCAGCCTATTACACCGGACAGTGCCAGCCAGTACAGATGGCGATTGGCGCTCTCAAATAGCGCACAACTGAAGCACGGCTGCAAGAGCCTATCATTTAGCCATTTGTCTTTGCAAGCAAGTGTGAAAACACCATTCACACTGGGGCTACCAGAGCATGCTACACACACCAATTGTCTCGTGGTAACCTTTAGAAATAGTTATGTGGAAGTTGTAGAACTACTGTAACTGTAACTGTGTACTGTTTTGTAATTTTAATCTCAATCAGCATTGGGGTGATGGGCTTTTTAGCTTTCAGTTGCCATGAAAACTGTATGTTTGATACACACATTGCCAAAAATAATTTAGTTTAAAAATAAAATCCGTTTTGGACACTCCACTCACAGGGACATGGGACAGGGAGCTCAAAACTGGGACGGATAAACCTGGGCATCTGAAACTAAACTACAATTAAGTCGAGATCCTGTGAAAGTTTCTCTGGATTTTTTTTCTCTCTCCTCTTTTTTTCCCCCTTGAATGTCACCTAGGGGAATCTGAACTAAAGGAGCTATGATGAGAAGCACCACAGCTCCTTTCCTTGCTCCTTCCTGATTGCACTGAATTCAGATTTTCCTTGTGATGGCTGACGATGACGTACGTCCGGGTCAATGATGAGGAGAAGGAGCTTCCTTGGTTTATTTTCCCTTTTTAAATGCTGTCTATTTAAAACATTTTGGTGACTCCTTGAAGTGGAGAAGCTGCAGTGAGTTTGCAGACTTTAAAAGGCACTAAAAAGACGTCAGGAGGAAGTTTACGCTGCGGTTCACCTCCGGATGTCGTCCGTTAAGTTAAACCCCTTGCAGGGCGGAATTGGTCCGTGGGCCCCACTTAGGCATAGAGTAAAAATATTTGTGTTTATCTATAAGATACTCTATAATAGTAGAGTATCTTATAGATAAGATAGGTCTAATCCAATATTTACACACAGCACCTGCACCACGCTCACCGTTATTGTACCATTCTAACTTTTTGTGTTTGGTCATTACGGGAATGACAGCTAAAGAGAAATGTATTGTTTTGCTAGTTTGGTAAAGGTTATTAACAGAGAGCTGTATTGTATAAGCTGCGTCTACCCACTCTCATTAACATGCCTGTATTAGACATGAAGGATGTGACACATGAGCAAAATCTCCATGAAGACAATAGTCCACCATCACAGGAAATACTGTATCTGTCAAAAAATGTCAGCAAGGCAATGTTCACAAAATATCTGTCAGCCATGACATGCCTTTGGAAGTACTGTAGCCTAATATTTTATATGAGTTCATTATTGAATTCATTTGGGATCGTGTCGCCCAATGATTGTTTGTTCAAAAGAGTTCAGGATGTTCTGAAGTGAAATCTCCATTCTTTCATTTTTATAAACTCTTCTAGACTAGAGTCTATCTTATTTTATTTTTTATGCCGTGTACATAAGAGATGTCTGTAGTTTTTTTATTGGTAGATGCTGAGAGACATTTATTTTATTTTCATTTTATTTTAATCTAGTAGTATTATTACCTGTTTTTGCAAACTTACTTTATTCTTGATGGCACGTTTTTTCCTGACTTTTCTGCACCCCCCTGTGTGATTCTCTCTTAAGAGTTGTTGCAACAAGTGAATTTCTCCAGCGTGAGATCAATAAAGAACTATCTACCAAAATCTTTTTGGTTTTGACAACAAAATTTCAAAATGTATTGCTAAATAAAAAACAATCACCAAATTCGAACAATGCAATCATATACAGATAACACAGTGCCACATCCAGCTCATAAAACTGTATCTTCCTTTCACCAAGACTGTCCCTAAATAAATTCCTCCAAGACCCCTATTGTCCATGACATGGACTGATCTGTGCTTTACAAGGAGGGATGGCAGTCATTTACAGAGCTTCGTCTGAGCGTGAAGCGAACTGGGCCGGGGTTCAGCAGCTCTGCAGCAGGAGATTAATCTGCTGTGAGCAGAGTGTTGAGAGAAGTCAGAAGAGAAGACCCAGCTGTGCTCCTGCTCATCCTGTGACATTTGTTTCACGGAGCAAAGATCACACAAAAACAAAACCTGCACAATGGACAAAGAAACTCTCACATCTTTCATCATGATGGCTGGTACCTCGCCGTTAGTTTCCAAGTGATGGAAAAATATGACAATTCAACAACAAACTATTCTATCACTTAGTCACAAGTCCTAAAAATGACTTGTGGCTGAAACCCATGAATAGGAGCAATGTATTATGTTATGCAGCAGGAACACTGAAGTTTAACAGTGAAGGTTTGACAAAGGGGATGTTGTGACATTGTGCCTCAAAACTGAGAAAAACATTTGTCAATAGCTTTGACTATCAAAATTCAAAGTGGGGGTTTGCATTTTGTCAATTTAAATAAATAAATGAATACTTATTATAGACTATGTATAATGGGGAAAAATAGGTAGCTTAAAATGAACATTTGTTTATGTTATGAATCGCACATACACACTTCCCTTTTGTAATACGCTGATGCATATGTTGCAAGTAAAGACTTTTTTATCAAACGCATCTGTCAAGCCCCTCATAAGAACATAGAAAGGAAATATCAAAGAGCTGCCTGTGTTGACATTTTGCCACCAGCCCTCGACTTCAAAGGCCCCTGATAAAGCCTCTCTGTGCGTCAGCATTGTCGGAAGATACTTGTGAAACAACAGCCAGCACAAATCACAAATAAACTTGGCCTATACGTGGACTGCTGCAGATTTGGGAATCAAAGTGCAGGACTGCAGGCGTACAAGGCTGAGGTGATGGCAGGGAGGAAGGAGAACTGATTTAACGTAAAAGAGGAAGCCATTGAAGAGATACATCACAGAGGCTTGTGCTGAGAGGTTCTGAGAGCAGACAGAGGAGAGGAGGACGAGAGGTCCTTAACGGTAGATTCTGGGACAATCCTGGGCTAAAGGGATTTTTGAGGCTTTTAAAAAAAATTTCTAGTCAAGCCTATCAACAGCACCATATGAATGTAATATTCACTTTAGTATCCTTTGAGTAGTAAATATTATTTTGAGCCTTACATTTCAGACATTAGATTTGAGTTTTTGGAGTTTAACATAATACAGTTTGATTGGTGATGATGATTTTTCTTGTGGACATGTGGAATCAAACATGTAAAACTTTGAATCGTGGACAGAAAATTTGAAATGACATGATGATATTCTGCTTATATTACAGTATATTATGGTGGGGTGACAACATTGGAGTGCAGAGTGTGTCTGTGGTGTGTGAAGGCTTCTTCCAAGTGCTCTGTTTCACTGTAACAAAAGTTTCTTAGCTGAACTCTTCTGCAGACTCTCATTATCTCACCCATCTCAATTGGTTTGTTTTATTCACATTAGACCAGTTTTTTGCCTTGTGTTTCCCTTGGGCCTTTCATTTATTCCACAAGTACCTCCTGCGTCGATGGTTTTGTTGATCAAAGTGAATGACTAAAACTCCTGTTATCAGTAAAAAAAAAAAAAGACAACACTGGAGCTCTTTACAGTTACATGTTTTTTTATGCTTTTCTTTGACTATAATAATATTTTTAAAAAATCTCAAATCAATCCAAGAATCCCCTGCTAACCCCCTGCTAACCTCTCGGAAACACTGCTCTAGACTATTGTATTGTCCAAATACAAGGCAAAAACAAACATGTGAATTTAAATGTGTTGTTTGTTCACCTAACATTAACAAGAGCTCCCGGGGTATTAGAGCTGTGATGAGGAGCTAATCCTGTTCATTAAGCACACAGCTGGAGATGAGGCGGCAAAGGTGATGATGTACGAACATCAAAAATAACTTCATTGAAGTCACATTTGATGTGACACCTGATGGTATGTGGCAGTATTGGACTGCAGAACTGTCTGACCATCTCTGGCCCTTGGCCAATATTAGATATGGCCTGATATAATTATATATGATGCTATTGTTTTGACAGATGCATTTAAAAAAAATCAGAATATGCACCAATAGGATGCATTCTGGTGACGTCTTAACAATCTAAAGAGAAGAGACTTTATTTTAAAAAGATATAATGGGAGCTCTTGTCAATAAAGCTCATTCATGATGCCCGACCCCTGGTTGGCTAAGACACAAGGCCCTCTTGGTCCGAGGATATAATGGGACTGTCTAAGCTCAGAGAGAGAATGTAAGATAAGGGGTAATCATGGACTCAGACCTGAACTTAAACAGCCACGTTAAATCAATAATATCATCAGCTTTTTACCATCTGAAAAACATTGCTAAAATCAAAAGTATAGTGTCTAAAGCAGACTTAGAGAGACTAATCCATGCATTTGTCTCCAGCAGGTTAGACTACTGTAACAGCTGCTCACTGGCCTCTAAACCAGCTGTAAAACAGCTGCAGTACATCCAGAACGCTGCTGCTCGAGTCCTGACTAGAACCAGGAAATACGACCATATTAGTCCAGTGCTCAGATCTCTGCACTGGCTTCCTGTCGCTCAGAGAATAGACTTTAAAACAGCTCTGCTTGTTTACAAGTCTCTTCATGGTCTAGCACCAAAGTACATCTCTGACATGTTAGTGCCATATGAACCATCTCGGGCTCTGAGAACCTCAGGGAGTGGTCTCCTGCTGGTTCCCAGAGTCAGGACTAAACATGGTGAGGCTGCGTTTCAGTTTTATGCAGCAAAAATCTGGAACAGTCAGCCAGAAGATGTGAGACAGGCCTCAACTTTGACAATGTTTAAATCTAGGCTGAAAACGGTTCTTTTTAACTGTGCATATGTCACTGAAAGTATTTTATCTGCCTCTTCACTTTTAATGTCACTTTTAATGTAATTAGTCAATGATTATATTTGTTTTATTGATTGATTTTATCTGCTTTCTTGTAATTTTATGAAATTGTGAAG
>OMNZ01078200.1:0-21791 GCA_900303255.1 Lesueurigobius sanzi
TGGCTCAATAAAAACTTTCATGGCATGACCTGTGGTGGGACTCCTCATGTGTGTGTATGTGTGTCCTCATGTCTGTCCTTAAGTGTGTGTTGTCTTAGCACAGATCTTTAGTCTCAAAAGATTTAAAATCCTCTAGTGTGTGGGCACCTTAAGAGTGTGAATTCTTATTATCGAGGGGCCCCAAGATATCTAATGGGGCCGCGACACACCTAAGTTTGGGAATGGCTGATCTATGTGAATTAAACCATGTTCTCTGGACCAAACTTCAGTTTTCCTAGGGTAATAAACATGCAAGATCTTTATCAAAAAATGAAACCCCATGTAAATGATTAATGCCAGATTGCTGATAAAATATGAATTATTAAAATGGGTATATACTGTATACTTTCAGATCCGACTCTACTCACCCACTGTGTGTAACAATACTCCCATGAAGATTCCCCAGAGCTCGGCCAATAACGCAGCACAAGATTACCACCTAGTGTCTGACTCTGCACACACAAAGTCCCTTCCTCTGCATCCTCCTCTCTCCCACTCACCATAGGCTTAGACTTAGACTTCATTTTGGCAGCACTAACCTCAGCCTCCTTCTACCCACACATTCACTAACTTCATCATCTTTGCTCTGCTGTCTTTAAATCATTCAACATAGCTTTGTCAACATCATACCTTGTTTTTTTTACCTCTTCTTCCCAGAGGCGTCATATGAATGTTTGAGTACCCAGCATGCCCCTCACCTTTGGCTCCCCCTCTCATCATTTACTTAGCACGTCAGTCTAGTCCTGCAGTAAACACGGGTCATCTTTTGGACTTCTTCCATTTTGGTCTCACGTTGCCAGCAAACAAATGGAACTTATTAACCTTGTACTTGGAGTTTCATGGCATTCTTCCTCCTGCTGATGTCTTTGCGCTGGTTTGTGCGAGCACGGGAAGTCGTTTTTGTCACTCGTAGACCACATTTGATCCGTCTTTCCATCCAGGATCTTAGGTTGGAGGGGTAGCCTATTGTGCATGTTTTTGGTTGATGGGAGGAATGCTCACCGAGGCACGGGGAGAAAGTGGTTCTCTATACAAGATGGCCCCATGGAGTAGACTGCTCCTGTTTTCCCATGTACATCAGCCCTTCCCAAACTCCAGCAGGTCACAGCTCCCCATTATCAATCCAACAATGCCACGGGGCCACCCAGTCATCAGAAATCACTCTTTTTAAAGGTACACTGCGCAACAATTTGGATTATACTGTCTCCAGCAATGCAAAACAAGTTAGTTAGAGAACATGATATTTTTATTGGATTTGGATGAGACCTAACCAATTTATATCTCATATTTGTCTGCCTTTAGTCCCCCCTCCCCCCAAAGTTACAGTCAGGGCTTAGGAGAGGAGCCGCTCACAGCAAAGACACATGTTTGTTCATTTTTTAGGTATTTTTCAAGATACATCAGTGAGAGAGAGAGAGAGAAATGTTACGCACATTCTGTCTTGCTGAGTAAAGACAAAATCTTACAGTGGAATAAGATTTTTATCCTTTTTTTTCAAGTAAAATGTAATTTATTTCCTAAGCATAGTAAGATATTATTCTTATTTTAGGTGCAAATATTTTGTTTTTTTCTTGTAGTGCAAAAGACTTGGCAGTGGCAGAGGATTTGACAGACCTGCTCAGACCACGGTCACATTACATTGTTTCAAGTTTTTGCAATGTGTGGGCTAAATCCTCATTATAATTAAACAAATACACAGTTAAGTTATGTGAGAGAAACTGGGCACAAAGTGCTCAGGAAGTCAGTACCACAAAAATTGTTTTTGGGGAAGGTGCTCAGAAACGAAGAACCAAGACACTTCTCCCACATTATAATTATCTATTTACATTTTCTAAAAAGCCTTTATTGTACAGCAACATGTATTAAAATCTTTTAAAACATGTTGCTGGTGGTTTCTTCCACGTGTATCGGCTCCAACAAGCTTATTTCAAGAAGTGAAAGAGAAGTTCTTTGTTTTTCCCACACAGTTAAGTCAATTCTTTTCTTCATGTGGATGACGTGTCAAGCTTGATCTGAACCATTTACATATTTGTAGAAGTATATATTACAGGCCGTTTTGCATGTGTTTGCATGGGTTTTTGAACCAACCAGAACTCCAGAAGCCGGATAAAGATTAGATTTTGGTGTTCACATATACATAGCCATGAAACTCAAAACACAAAATGGAAAGGTGCTGAAAAATTCAAGAACTTTCCTGATTGGGCCGTTTTGTGTTCTCATAATGGTGATCTAGCCATGGCAGCCACTCTCTGTTTACACACAGTGGTTATATTAGAGCAGCCCAACATCTGTTTAGTATTGACCACATTGTCTTGTCAAACAGGCATTCCTCAGAGGGGCTGCTCCTTTAAGGCCTAAACGCTGCTGGCATGATGAGGGCTTCCCCTGTCCGTCATGGTGGCCCTGGCCCTGATGATCACTCTCAACGCCTTTGGCAGAGGTGGGTAGGAACTTTTTCAGGGATATCTGTTTTCTCCACAGGCCATTTTATTATAGTGGAACTTAAATAATTAGACCCAGCAGTAAAGACTTCAACTAATCTTCCCAAGTTTATAAGGAAGAACTTCATCTAAACTAGGACAAAGACGAGGTGCACTCTGAACATAGTAGCATTAAAGGTGTGTAACATTTCACCCAGTAATTAGAATAAAATACAAGCATCTATTTTATTACAGATATTATTATTGTTGAAAAATACCTTAAAAAAAGAACCAAACAAACATATGTCTTTGTTGTGAGCGGCTCCTCCCCTAAGCCCTATCTTTACTGGACTAGATGTGGACTAAATCGAGAGATATCAATTTCAAAGTGTTGCTGTATATTACTGACATGACTATGAAGAAAAAATGTATTGCAAGTTTTCTGTCATTTTATATTTTCCTATAAAAATAAGGTATTTTGTGCATACAAAATACTAATGCATGGTTTTATTTTGTAGATATGAGTTATAAAGATTTGCTGAGAGCGGATGTTGGATATCCTGCTTAGTTTTTTAATAAACTAGTTATTAGGGAATAAATCTGTACATTTTTTCAATTTTGCCTTGTTTTTTGGGGTTCAAGTGAGCAGAGGAGACGGGGCTTTCTCTGTTGCAGCCCCGAAACTGTGGAATGACTTACCTCTCCACATCAGAGCAGCACAGTCACTTGATCAATTTAAAAACTTGCTCAAGGCATATTCTTTGGCTTTTGATCACTGAGTGACACATGTCATGGCCACTGTCCGAGCTTTGAGTGCTCTGTAGCTTTGTATTGGATTTGTGAACGCTGTACATATGCAACTGTTTTAATTTTAGTGAACTTACTAGTGAACTTATGTGAAGCACTTTGGTCAACCATGGTTGTTTTAAATGTGCTATACAAATACATTTTGATTGATTAAATAAATCAAGCTTGGAATTAAATATTGGAAAATTTCTCTGAACAAACTGAAGTTACAATTTCCCATACAGTTGTGGCCAAAAGTGCCAGGATATGTAAACTTATGCATTTCATAGAATATGAATGATAACACAAAAACCTTTATTTCACTCATGGTTACGTTTGTTTACACTTTTCAACTAGAAACTAGTCAAATGTCCCTCATCAAAAGTTTACATATTGCGCATCTTGAAACAAACTTTTTTTTTCAGAGCCCTGTAGGAAGCTTTTTGGATAAAGAGCGAAACGCCCTACACTACAACTGTAGAGTACAGATGAAGACTGAAGAATCTTTACCTCCCCTTAAATAGGTTAGACCCTCATCACTCACTTTACAAATAGCCTTTTCTGTGCCTAGCTGGTCATAGGAGCATGCTTTGTATTGGTGGCAACAGTATAATCCAAATGTTCCGCTGTGCACCTTTACCATGACACAAGGTTATCAGTTACATTGTGATTCATCTAACAGCTGCACTGTACTATACTGTTGAAGCCTTGTGTCTATATTCATTTCCTGAGCCAACATTACAGGTGTTGTGGCATGACTTTATTCTTAACCAAATAAGCTTCAGCAGAGCAAGGACAAGTGCGGTAGTGGATGGTAATATAGCCTCCACACGCTGATTTACATTTACATTACAGCTCTCCATATGCCTTTCTTTTGTACCTGACTGACGCACAGTGTGTGTGGCAGGTGTTTTGAAAGATACGTCTCTCGGTTTCAGCGCTGGTAGAGTGAATAAAAACTTTGCCGTAATGTCTGAGAGATTTTTAAGGCGAAGGGAATAGGGAATGAAAAAGAGCTACATCAATGAGAAACTTTTTCTGTATATTGCTGACATAAATATGAGAGAAAAATGTGTTGCAAGTTTTCTGTTATTTTATGTCTTCCTATACAAAATAAGGCATTTCATGTGTGTTGGGGCGACTGTGGTGCAGTGTAGTGATGTAGTGGTTCAAAACTCAATAAATCACACTAGGAATTCAATATTGAAAAATCCCTCAGAACAAACCTTCAATATATTGTTAAGTACAAGACTGGAACGTTTGGAGTCTGTAGGTGCTACTGAAGTGGAGATGTTGTTGCCACAATGTGAGAAAAATGCATTTCGAGAAAATGGTCATTACTTGATGAACACCTAAGGAGAAGATGATACTTAACTTGAAATAAAGGAAAGCTCCCGCACACTGTCTCACTCTTTTTCAGCTTTTATTGCAACGTCACACAGACCTTCATCAGCCTAATGAAGCTCTGTGTGAGCGAAACGTTGCAATAAAAGCTGAAAAAGAGTGAGACGGTGTGCGCGAGCTTTCATTTATTTCGAGAAAATGGTCATTGAAATTAGAATTTCCCATATAATGCAGTTCTACGGAGAAACATTGGATCAGTGCAATAAGTAAACTCCTTATTGTAAAGATTAGGTCATTAATTTGTTTACAGGTGAAAGTCCATATGTTTAGAGCAAACTAGACCAAAACCTGAAAATGAAAAAGTGTGTTTTGCCTGCAGTGTCTCCCCTTAAGCCAAACACACAGCGAATCCAGAAGAGCTGAATAATTAAAACATTTTCAACAGATATAATTTTAAAATACAATATATTTTTGCGTTCCTAGAGTTCTGTTGTTGAGGATCAAAAGGCTGACAATCCAAATCCACAATTAATCGGCAGTTATTTTCCGCAAAGGCCCCTGACCCACTGAAAACGACCCTGCAACCCACTTTTGATCTTTTTATCCCTCTCTATTTATTGTGCAGAAAAAGACTTCCACTGTTCCACGGCCAGGCTTTGTAGGTTCTATTTCGACATCACTCAAATACAAGCCAAAAATGCCTGTGCTTTAGGGGTGGGGTTGGGGCTTGTGTCTCTGTTTTTAGGGTGAAGGGTGTGAGCAGGGGGGGTCCAGCTCTGCTCTGCTGCTCTGCTGCTCTGCTCTGGGCCGGGCCCCGGGCTGAGCTCTTAATGCAGCCCTGACGCCTCCCTGGCTGCAGCAGGGGCCACATCTGGAGCTGATTAAACGGAACAGGCCTGCGACACCGCCCCCCTCCTCTGTCTGCTCCACTGTCCACTCGCACATTCCTCCACTCTCAGGACACGCCGCACAAATCAACATTCAACTTTTACAGGCCACAGCTAAACATTTGGAGTCATTCTGTTGGTTTGTATGCTATCGGACTTTTATTAGGCCACATGCTGGGACCGGAAGACACTTCTAATGTTTCTGAGTTTTGGAAATTGTACTTATTCAGAAGCACTGACGCTGTAGGAACATTTCATCTGATGTGCTACTGTGAACTAAAAAGGACCAAGGTAAAAGAGGACTGACTCCTGTTGATTCAAAACAATAATAATACCGTTAATCTTATAAATCGCTTTTCCAGATGCTCAAAGTTGCTTTACAATTTTTTGCATTCTCGAGGCTGCCAATCTGCGCCATTGACACCTCTCTGACCACCACCAACACTCACTACATTGATCCCCCACCGGCCTCCCATCTAAGTACTCACCAGACCCTACTCTGAAAAACATTCCTCTTCATTATTTCAATACTCAAATTGCCTCCACGACAGACAATTTCAACATACAGTTGTAGCCAAAAGTTTACTTTCCGTAAATTATGAATGATAACACAGAAGCCTTTATTTCACTCATGGTTAGTGGTTGCCTGAAGCCATTTATTGTAAAAAAAACAAACAAAAAAAAAACCTGTTAACTAGCCAAATGTCCCTGGTCAAAAGTTTACATATTGTGCATCTTGAAACAAACATATTTTTTGTCAGAGAGTCCTGTATTTCAGCTGAAGTGAGTTTTTCTTTGCTCCTGAACAGTTTTCCTGGCAGTTGTTGAAGGTCATGTAAACGTTAGATCAGGGACATTTGAGTAGGTTCTGTTTCATTATGATTTCAAAAAAGCAAACTCAGTTCTTTGACAATAAATGGCTTTGCACAACCACTAACCATGAGTGGAAAATAAGATTTTTGTGTTATCATTCATATTCTATGAAAAACGGCCAAAAGGTTAAACGTGTATATAAACTTTTGGCCACAACTGACAGTATTCAATAGCTGGCAAGTTTTTTCTTTTTAGCTTTATTTAAACTGCTTGACTTCCCTCTGCGTCTGTGGCAGAGATCTAACCCCGGTGTTTCTGACCTGGCAAGAGCCACATTGATCATGTGACTCTTGATTGAGTTCTACACAATATCTCAGCTAAAAGAAAAAGCTTGACATTAACTAATGTTTACTGGCCTCCGTGGCTAGTCTTTTCAGGTTCCGTCATGTTGGTGCCCTAAGAAGAAATGCCCTAAACATCAGTGTAAACTTTAACATTATATATTTCTTTTTCCAAACTGGTTTGAACAGAATAAAAATAAAAAATGTGGTTCAAATGATGGTTGCAAATATTTTTCAAATATCATCAGTCCAGTCACCAAACTGTGAAAATCTTTATTCCAATTTTAAAAGAAGCCTGGATGTCTGAGAGCCATTTTAAACCAGGGTTATTATATAGGATTAGGGGTAGACTTGAAATTCAGGCCTATACTTTTTCAGCCACAGGACTTTTCCTCTTGCACCATTTTGAGAACTTTCATCTTTCAAAAGATAGAATAATTTGCCTTAAATTGTTAATTGTTATAATATGATAACAGTCCTACATCATTGTGAAACCCATCTATATAGGAAATTCCAAGTTGCTCGAGGAACAAAATGTGTTACAAGCCAAAAGGAAAATCTACCAGCATTCGGATAGTGTTAAAGTCAAGCCCTGCGTACATCATATAAAAAAAAACTATGCTGTACCAAAGTGTTTTTAAAAAGGGAGAAATAAAGGTTGCATGTACTGTATGTAACATCACAGAATGCAGATTTCTTGTCTTAGTTTATTGCTATTTTCTCTGTAATTCCTGGAACAATCCACATGAAACAAAAATTGTCACAAAGTTCAATGCTTTCTCTGTCAGCACATATGAAATAAGGTTGAATTATTTTCTCATAAAGCTGTCCAAAAGTGGTGACAATATTCAAAAACATGCCCATAATGTTGGCCAGTAGAAATTAATGTCAGCCATCAGAGTAATATGGCAGGTTTGAGAATCCAAGCACATCAAATACTGAACAAGTACAACATTTATACATTTTCTTTTTGGAAATTTCTTTCAAAAACTGTTCTTTCCCATAGAGTTGTATTGGCACCTGCCCTCCAATTGAATCACAACCTATTGGGCCTTAAATTTAAATATGTTTATCCTCCGAGGTCATGATCCAGCATGCGCCCCACTGCCCCGGCTGTTAGGTACCACTGCTCTGCTTCATTAGCTGCAGATATAGGGTGTACTCTGGGCTCGGAGCCAGTGGATTGAGCTGTCCAGAGTTACATGCACATAAAGTGAGCCCAGACCCTGAGTGGAGGTGGAGACTCCCCAGGTGGCTAGAATTAAAGCCAGAGAGCAGAACCCTTCAGCCTAATGCAGTATAAGGCAGTGATGGAGGGGGTCTTGGTAGCTCTGTAACCGTGGTATAACCCTGGGCCTGTTGAAATGATACATCACTTTGAATGTGTTTCCACCAGCACAAAAAGGCAGCGTGACATAAGCAACTATTTCTCCCATCTGGGTAGAAGAGCACTGGCAGAGAAGAATGTCTAGAACCAGAGGAGAGCGAAGTAGTAAAAATGTCAAGATTGGCTCCTCTAAAATGAACAGGAAGGTAAAAATGAGTAGACACGCACCAAAAGTCTGATGTGGTAAAAGGAATATAAACTTTATTTTTGATATGAGAAAAACTAGAAACAAAGTGCTCAGGAAGTCAGGACCACAGAAAATAGCTTGTTTGGGGGGAAGGTGCTCTTTGGTGTTGGGGGACAGAAATTCAAGAGAAAAACAAAACCAAGGCACTCCTCCCACAACATGAATTATCTTTTTACATTTTTTGCATATTAAAATAATTTAAAACAAATTGCTGGTCTGTTCCACGAGCATCAGCTCCAAACAAGCCTTTCTCAAGAAGTAAGGACCAGCGACTACGTCTCCTCTATTTCTAGAGGAGTGATTGGAAAACCATGGGACCTGGTGTGATTATGAACTCAGAGCATCTGGTGACCTAAGGGAGTGGCCGCACAATTGATTGAGGACACACTCTCACAATTAGGTGACATCACCAGAGAGAGAGAGAGAAAAGAAAACAAATAAGAATAATAAACACTGCTACAGAAAAGAGGACCACGGTCAATTTAATTCAGGGTGTACAGTAGCCTTCAGATTATAGATATACCAAGTTTCCCTCTGTAGTAACAATTTTGATATGTTAAAATGAAACTTGTCAATTTGGCTACAGATTCATTCACAGCAGAAAGAGTTCCTGAATTAAGAATATGGATACTTCAAAAATAATAGTAGGTTAGCAGAAAAATGTCCTACTGGGTGGTAAACGACTCTTAAATACAATTGTCCGTCCATAATCAAAGTTCCTCATGCATTTATGGTGATAGTCTGTAAATTTGCAGGAGAGAGAGTGAAATTTTAAAAATAAACAACCCCCCTCCTCTCCTGATTGGACTGGGACGCCCCTTTTCGGCCCCATTGCAGTGGAAAGCTTGTCTCATTGGTCTACATATAATCCTGCAGACTTGTAGCAAAGGGAGGAGCGTTTGAAAAAAAAAATGTAGGCACAGGCGGTTAATTATACACTTCAAATCAATATTTGTGTATGACTAAAATAGGTCTGAACCAGGACTATACCTACAGTAGATCCAAATATCTGGCGATAAACCAGATCTAAACTGTCATGGACTTTATCAGGCCGAAAAGTGTTGGCTTGCACTGCCATCTTTTGGTCAATATGCGCACAGCAGTAGCCATAACAGTAAAAAATGTATAGGTACTATTTCACTGTGGCTGAAACACATGAGGTGAACCGTTCAAGTATTGGAGACCAGATGTAGTTCGCTTTTTCTTTCTTGATTTGAGTGGAAGCCGCGGCGTTAATAGCTTGTCTGAGTGCTGGATGCGTCAGCCTCTCAGCCCGGTGCGCGCGCGGAGGTCAGCTCCACAGACGCCTCCACGCAGCGCCCGCTCCGAGCACTTTATTCCTCGCAGCTGGAGCGCGGAGCTGTGGAGCACCGAGGGGTCAGAGCAGAGGTCACCCAACACACCATTAAAGACCGGCTACTGACTGATGGCGGCGTTTAAGGATGAAGCGGAGGGCACCTTCAGAGAGGGCGCGAGACAGATTAAGGAGAAAAGAGAGAGGCCAAAAATGAGGAGGTGAACAAGAAGTTTGAAAGTTTTTAGCGGGATGACATGAAGTGAGTCTGCCTTGGATTGAATTGAAATAAAGTGTTCAGTTTTAATCCTGCGCGTAACTCCATCGAATCTGGTCTGGTTGAATGTTTTGGTGCTTATAGGGCGGGTTCGGTAATGTATTTTAAAATATATTTTAAATGAACTATTAATAAATAAAAGAACCCAAGAACTTTTTGGCACCATGCTCTTGGTATTTTGTAGGAGTACTATCTTGTACTCCTAACCTCAATAACTCCCTGTCTCTTATCCATATCTATATGTAGGCCATCAAAGCAGATCAACTTCTGACAAAGGACGTACGTCATGCCTTACCTACGTGACAAACCCTGGATCTACGTAATGGGCTCGAGTGAAATATCGCCACAACAAACAGCGGCAAGTTCACGCGTTCAAGCAGGTAGGCATGCTAGAGCGTGATGCATCATGGTCTTTGTAGTACTGTGCGGCTCCACAATGTTGTATGGGCGCAGAAAATGCGGAACCTGTGCAGTGTTTGTTGCTTCCTACTGTAGAGCCTCCCAAACAGGTTGACTGAGACCAGCACTTGTTACGTCGCCGCGCACAGGAACGGGCCAAGAATGACCTCGGCATGAACACAGCATTACGAAGGGAAGGACTTTGTTATGTGCGCTATGTTTCGATAGTTCTTTGACATGGTGGTGAAGCCGAGAGAAAGAGCCTTCCCTTAGGTGCGTTTTGCTCTTGTTGCAGAGTTTGTTGACAAGATGAAGTTTAATGGTTACTTGAAGTTGCGCATTGGCGAGGCGGTGGAGCTGAAGCCGACCACCTACTCCACGCGTCACTCTGTCATCTTCAACAAAGCCAACCCGAACCTGGACCCCTACATCGTGGTCAAGGTGGACGAGATCAAGATTGGGCAGACTCACACCAAACAGAAGACCAACAAGCCCACGTACAACGAGGAGTTCGGCTTGAACGTGAGCGATGGCACGCGCATCGAGATCGCCGTCTTCCACGAGACACCCATTGGATACGACAACTTTGTGGCCAACTGCACCATCCAGTTTGAAGAGCTCCTCCAGACATCTAACACGGGGGAGAGCTTCGAGGGATGGGTGAGTGACACGTGTAGCCTATGGGTTACTCTATAGAAAATAGTCTTGACAAAGTGTTAAGACAAGCTTTACCAATAGAAACATGGACCTAAAGAAGTGCCCAAACTATGAATCTTTGTATTTTTTGTGCCTATGCAATTAATCACGATAACCAATATATTTGGAGGTGGACATGTTATCCTTTTATGTCTTCGGAAGATATATTTTTAACTTGGGAGTTGTGATCCATAAATAAGTACCTCATAAACCTCATGTACCTCAATAAAGGGAGAGACATTCTTCTGTACACATCATAATGATGTCTCTTATGTCTCCAAGGCACTCAGCACACAAATATAGGTTAAACAAAACAAACTTAAACAAACTCAGGATGCTTGTACAGGATGCTTCAAGATAACAACAACTTGAATGCATTTGTTTAACAAATAAAGTTTAATCAGGCTGGAGTTAGAGTGAGTGAATCAATCATTATCCTCGAAGACCAATCACGGTTCATAAATGTATAAATCCACATAAATTCTATACAAATTTTCAAATAAATTGTCTCACATTTAGCATTTTTCTGAGTGCTCAAAAACATAATTTTACCATTCACTCACCAGTGTACAGCCACACTGGAGGGAAGCTGATGTCTCTTGCTCAAGGACCCAATGGCATGTGTTTAAGTGACTGGACTTAGGGCTGTAACGGACTGCTGCCCGTCTGGTTATTGCTGTAGTTTTCACCAACGGACCTGTCTCTGCCCCATAGTTACAGTTAGCCCCCTGTTAGTTTAGTGGCCCGCTCTGGTCTGGATGGGGCTGTGGGCCGGTATCTGCAGGTGGAGAGTAATCTGAGCTTTTAGGGCCTGGGGAGGCAGCTCCACACAATAAGACGGAGCTTACAGCAGAGTAAACGTGACTGGGACAAATGCAGCCGCTTGTTAGGGCTTTCCAAATGAGTCCGACATGGAGGGCTTACACAGGTGCAGTAACCTCTGTCACAGAGAAGGGCATCATTCTGGTTGATTGAATTACATTTTTTTCATCAAATACATTTTATTTTTTACTTTTATTCATTGATTCTATTAGTTCATCAGAAAACTGTAGTTGTTTAGTTGACGTTTAAAAGCATGACATTTTTTAAAACATTTTTTTTCTATTATTATTCGGCTCGGTCCAGATTAATGGTAAATGGTAAAAATGAATAAACATAAAGCAATATATATCTATATATATATATATATATATAAAGTTACATCAAAGTTGTTGTTTTTTTTTTTCTCTTCAAAAGAGACTTTCCCCAGTGGGCAGAAGCACTTTTGTGTTCAGATCAGATTCAGGATCAGGCCCACTCACTTCCAGTGGCCCACAACATGGTGATCATTATTTTCAATGGTAAATGAAGGTAATGAGGATACAGTTACACCAGTCCTCCACTGTCTGGTACAGTTTTTGTAATAATTATACACTCTGCTCTTTTGACTAAAGGAGACAATTTCTTGGAGATAAATTGCCTCACAGAAGATAAATAATGTTATTTGAATTGATACTGTTAGTCATGGCTCTACTACCACATGTGGGCGGCAGTGGTGCAGCGGTTAGTGCTCGTGCCTCACAGCAAGAAGGTTGTGAGTTTGATCTCCGGGCCGGACGGGGCCTTTCTGTGTGGCGTTTGCATGTTCTCGCGTCTACGTATAGGTTTCCTCCGAGTGCTCTGGTTTCCCCTACCACTAAAAACATGTACAATAGGATCCGCCCTGGAGCCAGGAAGATGTTGTTAATCTCAGTGGAACCTTCCTGAATAATAAATATAGGTCAAAAAAAATATGTATTTGAAGAAAGGTAATTGTAACACCCATCGGGCCCAGAGAATTTGTGCAGAGGTGCATCATGGGAGAGGCCGTTTTTGTGTGTGTGTTTAAGCCGCTGTATCGCGAGTGGATCCTCATTAGTAAAGCACACATTTTAAGGAGGGTGGGGATGCAGAGGGCCAGTTTTGACCAAAAAGTTCAGGGCAGATTTTCTTCTCCCAGTACAGTCCTATCAGTGTGCAATCAGAGAAGAAGAAAACTCCTGCAGTCATATCGCTGTGATGATGCACAGCTATCCTAAATAATTATATTAATGTTTGATTTGTTGAAAACCCATGCTTTCAAATGATAAGTAGTAAGCAGTAGTATACAGTATTCAGGTGTGATATCTGTCTTAGTGAGGTTCGACTGATAGCTGTTTCTAAATGCATATCTCTATCTAGGTCACTGTAGGGCTGCTATTAGGCTCCAAAACTCCCTATAGTGATGTGACTGAATCAGCCCATTTGAACAGCTCGAACCGGGTCTCGGTTGTGAATAGAGACAGATCTTTTTATCTGTCAATTTTACAGATTTGACCCTGAACGAACTCAAGAATCTACTAAAACAGCAGAGCAGGCTAACAGGTAAAAAATAGTCATTTTGGATCATTTAAATCAGGGGGGCCCAAAGTGCGGCCTACAAGCTAATTTTGGTCGGCCCTCAGGCTTCTTGCTGAGTTGACATCACCAGAGATGGTACTTTTTACTGCAAGTTAAATCATTCTATTCTATTCAATTATAACCTCAATATCTTACAGTTTATCGTGAGGCAGAGCTGCTATAAGCTTCCAACCCTGAATGAAAGTGTGGTTTCATGGTTAAAATATCTAGTAAATGTACCTAATTGAATGTAATTGAATGCACTGACCACTGTCTCTGGGCATCAATGTTTGTAAACCCCTGATTTAAATGAAAGGGTGGCCTATCAGTGATCAGGTCGTAGATAATGACTTTTCTATCTGTTGCCATACAATAAACGATATAAAAATGAGCCAATGTTTAGAACGGCTCCCAAATATTCGACTCCTATTCAAGAGCCATGAATCCCATCGCTCGGAGACTCCCGGGGCTGTGGGCTGTGAGGTTGCAGGGGATCCTGTCGGTTGCCTTTCTGCAGGCCTACACTTGCCCACATCTGCAGGTCTGCGCTTTCCCACTGGCTTTCAGTGCTGCAGGCCTCTCGCTCTCACTTTCTGTTGGCCTTTGTCCAGATTTGCACGCTCTGGCTCATGTGCCACAGTCTGTAAACACAAACGTTGGGAATTATTTACTGAGACACAAGACCAAGCCTAGCACCTAGACATCACTATTTCAATTCATCGATCATAAGACTTTCAACTTGTAGCACTTAATTTGGTAACACTTAAGATTATAGCCCACAGTTCCATGTGTACGTACAGGTAACGATACAGTAATTACACATTAAAGTGCAAGGTGTAACAACGATGTAACAAAGGTGTAACAGAGGTGTACAATGTGTAACAAAGGTGTAGCAGAGGTGTACAAGGTGTAACAGAGGTAAGGTGTAACAGAGGCGTACAAGGTGTAGCAGAGGCGTACAAGGTGTAGCAGAGGCGTACAAGGTGTAGCAGAGGCGTAAGAGGTGTACAAGGTGTAGCAGAGGCGTACGAGGTGTAAGAGGTGTACAAGGTGTAGCAGAGGCGTACGAGGTGTAGCAGAGGCGTACGAGGTGTAGCAGAGGCGTACGAGGTGTAGCAGAGGCGTACGAGGTGTAGCAGAGGCGTACAAGGTGTAGCAGAGGCGTACAAGGTGTAGCAGAGGCGTATGAGGGGTAAGAGGTGTACAAGGTGTAGCAGAGGCGTACGAGGTGTAAGAGGTGTACGAGGTGTAGCAGAGGCGTACGAGGTGTAGCAGAGGCGTAAGAGGTGTAGCAGAGGCGTACGAGGTGTAACAGAGGCGTACGAGGTGTAGCAGAGGCGTACGAGGTGTAACAGAGGCGTACGAGGTGTAACAGAGGCGTACGAGGTGTAACAGAGGCGTACGAGGTGTAACAGAGGCGTACGAGGTGTAGCAGAGGTGTAGCAGAGGCGTACGAGGTGTAGCAGAGGCGTACGAGGTGTAGCAGAGGCGTACGAGGTGTAGCAGAGGCGTACGAGGTGTAGCAGAGGCGTACGAGGTGTAGCAGAGGCGTACGAGGTGTAGCAGAGGCGTACGAGGTGTAGCAGAGGCGTACGAGGTGTAGCAGAGGCGTACGAGGTGTAGCAGAGGCGTACGAGGTGTAGCAGAGGTGTAACAGAGGCGTACGAGGTGTAACAAGGCGTACGAGGTGTAGCAGAGGCGTACGAGGTGTAGCAGAGGCGTACGAGGTGTAGCAGAGGCGTAACAAAGATGTACAAGGGGTAACAATAGTATACAGGATGTAACAAAGGTGTACTCAATAACTAATGTGCAAGTACATCATAGCAAATGTGTAACTACACATGAGCGCGGGCAGTAAATCTGAGAGCTGTGATCTAAAGTGAGAAGCTATTACCTGTAACTACAAGAAACAAGAGGAAACGGAGAAGAATAAAGAATAACAAGGTGGAACAAGAGGAGACGACCCAATATGTAATGTGCATGTACATCATAACTAAAGTGTACCTACACATGTACTTACATGAGTAATTACTCTCTTGTTACCTGTACCTACACATGGAACTGCGGGCTGTAATCTATAGTGTTACTCTCCATTTGAAACAGGAAGAGGAGATGAGTGAGATCTTTGTGCCCTTAAGCAGTGTCAAAGTGAAAGTGGGTGTAGAGGCCCTGGGAGCAGTTTGCGCCTGATGGTCTGCAGTTCAAGGTGAAACCAAACCACGGTTGTCATGCCGACTTTCATTTCTGCTTCTCTGGTCGGAAATATGTAGGACGCTCAAAATGTAGGCTACTGTCAACTCAAACAGGAAGTTATGTATTTAACAACTCTGTTTACTGTGCGCAAAAGCACCATTAGAGGAAAATAAGGAGGGAATTACAAAATAAGTTTTTTTTTTTTTTTAAGAGCAAGTTAAAATATTTTAAGTATGTCCTGGAGATTTAACACTTGTGAGAAAGCAAAACAGCAGAGATAAAGATGACGCTTTTCAGAGCTGGTTTATAGAAGTCCAAACTACAAGGATATTAGGTCCATACATAATAAGACCAGAATAGACAGTTACCTCAAAGTAATTACACTAGTTCACGTATCTGTCCATTGTGATGAGCAGCTGGGGAAGCTTGACGCATTGAATAAGTTGCCACGCAGCATATTTCTTAATGATGACAAAAGCCTTTTTTTAGTTTGAGTTGTTTCTGTGTTCATCAGCTATAAATACGAACAGAGCAGATGCTTCTCATGAGAAATCTATTACGACTAGGCTACTATCAAGTCTATTTTTTTGTCCTGATGTAATGTAATCTACACTGTGACACTGGAAACGTGAGGTCATTCTGGGGAGTGAGGGGATGGTTTGAGCAAGATACAGTTAGTGTTTGTATGTTATATGTGTGTGATGTACCTGCTATGTTTTGTTATTTTATGTTTCAGACCCCTTGAAAAAGAGATGATACATCTCTTTTTTTTTATTTATCCTCGAAATAAATAAATAAAAACTAATATTACATAATGAAATAGCATAAAGAGCTCATGTAAAGAAAATGCATTGGTTTCATTTGGAGACTCAATGACTCTTTACATGGCATCATTCATTCACTCCATATTAGTATTAAAAACACAGCTGCCCTGGTGTAGACTGGCGAAAGCAAGGCTGCCAATCTGCGCCATCACTTTATTTTATTTGTATTTAACCTTTATTTAACCAGGAAAGTCCCATTGAGATTAAGAACTTCTTTTTCAAGGGAGTCCTGGACACTACATTCACCCAGGCTTCCTGGCATTTCCCCTGCAGTCTCCATCCGATCTGCTTTGCTTCTAAGATCTGATGGGATTGAGCAGAGCAAAGCCATTTTTATTTTTAGTCCCATTATGTGCTGTTCCTGAAACAGAAACAAGAATGTACAACATTAACATGCCATGGTCTTTCATGCTTCCTCTATTTTCAATGTATATCTGCAAATAAACCAAACATTGACAAACTCATATACACATGTATAAATCATTTCAAGACTATGGTAATATTAATACATTAATTTAATGTAAGTGTGTGTTTTAACACTTAGTTCAAAGTAACAGCAGCAGGTTGTACATTTAAAGCCTCATGTGTAATCCAACAGTATTAAGTGAGTCCTTCACGACAGCCGGAGCAGTGAGTGACACAGCTTTCTGCCTCTTTTTCACATTGTATTACTAGTACATTTGGGTCAGATGTTTGTACATCATCATAATTGTTACAGTTAGTCACATTGGATTTTTTGTGTTTTTAATTCTTCGAAGTCAAGTGTGATATTTCCACCCTGTGGCATGACAACTTCACATCCGCCCGAGTGTTATAACTCTGAGTACCAACTACCGGACAAAATACAGTTAATATCTGATGCTGCTCTTTTGTTTGGTTTTATTTTTAGTCCTATTATGTGCTGTTCCTGAATGAACCTGCCGTGGCCTTTCATGCTTCCTATATTTTAATTGTATATCTGCAAATCAACTAAACGTTCTCAAGTCATTGACAAATGTATACATGAACTAGGCATAATTTCAAGACTATGATAAGACTATTAATGTTAGAATATTTACAGTCTGTCTCTTTGTGTATTTACTATCGCCACTGCTTGGCTTTAGCCGCAGTCTTTGACAGTCTGCAGCGTCCACAGCATAAACAAAGAGCTCATATGTTTTGAGGCATTTCTCTCCTCTATGGACCAGCAGAACCAGCCCGACCCGCTCCAGATGCCTTCAGCCTTACACACAAATATTTAGCAACATATTTCAGCAGTCATTCAGCCCTCGTCCCTTCAGATGATCCTGTAGGGGGCACTGTTCAAATCCACACACACAAATGTTTATTATCATTTAGATAATTGGGGATTGGATAAATATCTATGCGTCTGTGTGTGTCTGTGCAGGTGGACTTGGAGCCAGAGGGAAAAGTGTACACAGTCATTACTCTGACCGGATCCTTCACTGACGGTGAGTGACCGATGTCTGTCTCTATGCGTCTGTTTGATTACAAGTAACAATGAATCACCCTGTAGTAGTATGCTGTCCTACAGACAGCTAGTCTGTACTGCTGCGCTGTGTTTAAACACACATTATTATGGGACATTATCGTGCTCTTTGTTTTAGAGTTAGCCTAGTCATATTATAGTTACTAACTCTTCTGATGTTGTAACATACAGTTGTGCTCAAAAGTTTACATACCTTGTCACAATGTCAGGGTATGTAAACTTATGCATTTCATAGAATATGAATGATAACAGAAAAACCTTTCTTTCACTCATGGTTAGTGGTTACCTGAAGCCATTTTTTGTCAAAAACTCAACTTTCAACTAGAAAGTAGCCAAATGTCCCTGATCAAAGGTTTACATATGTGCATTTTGAAACATTTTTTTCAGAGAGTCCAATTTTGTCAGAGAGTCCTGTATTTGCACAAACACTAACCATGAGTGGAAAAAAAGATTTTTGTGTTCTCATTCATATTCTGTGAACAGTGGCCCAAAGATTAAAAGGGGATGTAAACTTTTGAGCACAACTGTATATATATTCTTAGAGTTGTAGTGAGACAGATCCGATGTGTGATAAAGTGGAAATGACTCATAAAGCTGCACATCTCACTGTTGTGAGCAGTGTATGTGCACTATGACTGTGCCCTTTTCACATCTTTATCTCACATAAAGCCACAAACAACCTGTTTGTCAATCTACCATTATGTTCCATAGTGCCCACTCAAAAGCACATACAACTGTGTAATACCAGCAGCTTACAATACACTATATGGTTGTCTGCAGATGATGCCATAGTGCGCCCATCACAGAAGGCTCATAAGGAGCTAACCAGAACGCGGCAGGGCGCAGTGCGGCGCAGGATCCACCAAGTCAACGGTCACAAGTTTATGTCCACGTTCCTCCGACAGCCCACCTTCTGTTTCCACTGTAAAGACTTCATCTGGTGAGGACTGTTCCACTCACTGTGTCCTTTATTCCTTTAGTGTCTCTAAAAGGTACAGACTGTTCGCCACACTCAGCACCCGGGGGCCCATCTCCAAATATTGAGCCAGGCTAATGGTCAGAATCACCTGGCTGGAGGATTAACCTATTTGTTAACAGTTATGACAGTTTTCAAGAGCAAGAGAGCTAATAGTACTTCAGCTTGTGACCCCTGCATCGTGGCATTTTCCTCTCCATTGTAACAGTTGCATGTAAAATATCTACTCACCACCTGTTGAGTGCTGTTGAGCAGCGTTATTATTCCACAGACATATACAGACTATATTTACATAGTGGTGTGTTTTTGCTCTTTCAGGGGGGTGTTTGGGAAGCAGGGTTACCAGTGCCAGGGTAAGCTCTCAATTCTCTCACATATAATTTCATACCATTACAAAGAACTGTGACATGGTTTTGTTGTATGTTTCAGTGTGCACATGTGTGGTTCATAAGCGCTGCCATCAGCAGGTCGTGACTGCATGTCCACGCATGAAGAAGACTCAGAATGAGCAGGTGAGTTCTGCCCTCGGGTCCAGAGTGAGCTGTGGCCTCTGACCTCGACTGACACAACACAAATACCATATCACTTCATAGCCTCTCCTGCAGCAGTAGCTCTTTGTTAGAGCATTCGCCCATATGTAGTTCAGACCCTGCTCCAACCACAGCATTCTGTACTGCATACTGTACTGTCAACGACCTGTAACGAAAGTTACTTGTGATGTCTAATGCATGAACATCATCAACAATATCGTTCTGTTTTAATTTTATTTATTTATTTATTTGACAGGGACAATGCAGATAGCTATTGCTAATTCACAACTCCAGTCCCTGTTTGGGCCTTTTTACACAATGAATTACAGTTCATTACAAACCTAAACTCATTCGTCCTCACACAAACATTTCTAAAACTCCCTCATACACTCACACTATCACACGCCTAATATTTACATGATCTAAAAACCAATATCATTTACTCACTCACTCACTCACTCACTCACTCACTCACAGTGCTATTTACAAATTTGTATAGTTCTATTCAGATTCAGATAACTTTATTTATCCCACTAGGGGCAATTCATTTAGAGCAGCTCAGAGACAATGTCAAAAAATACAGACAAGAGACAAAAGACAAGGACAAAAGTGGAGCTCATCAATAAAAATGAAAATTAAGAAAGCACAATCTGAACTTATAATTTACAGTTGAAGATACGGCCAGGGAACTCCAACCAGGAGCTACTGGTAGCTTGCCAGCTCTTTCTAAGTAGCTCCCCTAAAGATTTTTACATTTGTACATTGCCTGGCCAGCCAGACTACATGCTTTTTCAAGCCTTCTTTTGAATAGAAAGGAGGAGCGTATGGCTGGCCAGGCTAATTTGTACATGCATAAGTACAATTTTTACATGCATACTCTTAACATGTTAAAAACACTCTCTAAACATTTTAGGAGGAACTCATTTTGTTAAATAGTGTTGAAATATCTAGTTTAGAGGTGGATTCCAATTAAGTTGCATAGTTACACAAGTTTATTCGAAGCATACGTAGGTCGCTGCCGTTTTTGTTACATAAAAGCAGCTCACGCCGTAAAGAAGGTTGGAGACCCCTGTTCTAGACAATGATATATGCACCATAGGTACTGAAAAAGTATTGTTTATGCCCCAAGTACCAAAAAAAGTACTCAACCCTAGCTCCAGATCTATTGAACTTTGTGCATACTTTTTGTTTGAAGTGCCTCATTGTCTTTTATGTTCATAGCCGAAATGCAGAGGACATTACTTTTTTTTAGGTCAATGAAAGTTCACATGAGACACATGACGCTTTCCTATAGATGAACTCATTTACTCAGTGAATGGCTTTTTTCTCGCTGCTTTCTGATTGTGATGAGAACACTATTTTAAACTCTTCTATTTTTGTACTTCCCTCTTTTGCTATTGTAACTCCAGTTATGTGCTAAAATACTCAAATTAGTACACTTTTCCATTGTTACTTTTCGCTGAGCATAATGAGTTTTGGTTCCTGAAATCCAAATGAGCAAACACAACTGCACTCACTGATGCAGTCATTTGGATATAATAACTCTGCTTACTATACAGGTCCTTCTCAAAAAATTAGCATATTGTGATAAAGTTCATTCTTTTCCATAATGTAATGATAAAAATTAAACTTTCATATATTTTAGATTCATTGCACACCAACTGAAATATTTCAGGTCTTTTATTGTTTTAATACTGATGATTTTGGCATACAGCTCATGAAAACCCAAAATTCCTATCTCAAAAAATTAGCATATCATGGAAAGGTTCTCTAAACAAGCTATAAACCTAATCATCTGAATCAACTAATTAACACGAAACACCTGCAAAAGATTCCTGACGCTTTTAAAACCTCCCAGCCTGGTTCATTACTCAAAACCGCAATCATGGGTAAGACTGCCGACCTGACTGCTGTCCAGAAGGCCATCATTGACACCCTCAAGCAAGAGGGTAAGACACAGAAAGAAATTTCTGAACAAATAGGCTGTTCCCAGAGTGCTGTATCAAGGCACCTCAGTGGGAAGTCTGTGGGAAGGAAAAAGTGTGGCAGAAAACGCTGCACAACGAGAAGAGGTGACCGGACCCTGAGAAGATTGTGGAGAAGGACCGATTCCAGACCTTGGGGGACCTGACGAAGCAGTGGACTGAGTCTGGAGTAGAAACATCCAGAGCCACCGTGCACAGGCGTGTGCAGGAAATGGGCTACAGGTGCCGCATTCCCCAGGTCAAGCCACTTTTGAACCAGAAACAGCGGCAGAAGCGCCTGACCTGGGCTACAGAGAAGCAGCACTGGACTGTTGATCAGTGGTCCAAAGTACTTTTTTCGGATGAAAGCAAAGTTTGCAGCTCCAAAGTTTTTGGAAATCAAGCTGCCAGAGTCTGGAGGAAGACTGGGGAGAAGGAAATGCCAAAATGCCTGAAGTCCAGTGTCAAGTACCCACAGTCAGTGATGGTCTGGGGTGCCATGTCAGCTGCTGGTGTTGGTGGTGCACTGTGTTTTATCAAGGGCAGGG
>OMNZ01078204.1:0-22570 GCA_900303255.1 Lesueurigobius sanzi
AAAATCATCTCAATAACTCGGGATGGTTTATTTTTGTCCATCTTAAAGTTTTCCTTGAATGCACACTCCCCCACTAAACACAAATGAAGGAGTGTTCTTTAACCTGTTAAACCCTATAGGACCCAAATTTGACACCGGTTGTGGTTTCAGAGGTTAAGCAGGACCAAAGGAAGAGAATGATGAGAGAACAGTGGTGTAAAATTGTGGGAAAGGGCCCCAAAATACAGCCTATAAAATGATTTATTTTTAAAATGCTGTAGCAAACAGGTGCCGCCGCAAGGGTTGAGTGGTGGGGGGCCCATGAGAAACCTTCTTGCCCCGGGCCCCACCAAGTCTGTCAACTGCCCTGCCGACTGCCTACGGGGGAGGAGGGGAGGAGCCACAGTGATACCACAGAGAGGATGATGAGGCGTGGCAGAGCTGACGTAAAACTTCTACCTACAGCACAACTTCCACTTTATCAGCTAACCGCAAAATTCAAATGAAATAGATACACATTACGAGTTCAACCTCTAGAGGGCGTTAGCCAATCGGTTTTAGGCATAAAAGGACACTTTTGAGCAGGTTTGCACTAAAATGTCAAAATATTAACTGGAACATATAGATAATACTATTACACATCCATTTACACAGTTTATCAGCAAAAAAAAAAAGTTGGTTTAGTTGTTCTTTAAGCCACTCTTCAATTAACCCAATTGAATTTATTTTTATAATTTTTTTAATTTATTGGTTTATTTAGTTGGGACAGTGCATGTTAATGAACACACATGAGACTAATGCATGTAAACACACCACTCCGGATTGTAGCCTTGGCCTAATTTCCATCCATCCTCCCACACACGTATACACAAACACACTCTCATTCATCCTAACCTATTGTAGGTCGTATATTGAATGAAAAAAGTTTGGACACCCCTGGTTTATAGGAGTAGTCATAGTTTAGACATGGTTTAGTCTTGGGTTTACTGTATACACTAGTTCTGGGTTAGTCCTGGATTAAAATTGGATTAAAATTTAAACACATTATTTTTTATTACTATTTACAGTGTGTAATGGCCCACACCAAAATCCACCTTTGATCCGATGGACCAAATTTGCAGGCAAATTTTTCCCACTTGTAAACAATGTTTCATTGTTGTAAGAAAAAAGCAATCCTCTCGACTGGCTGTTTTGAAATGAAGGCACCACCTCTCATCCAAGCTTGTACAGGTACTTTTAGATGTTTCATGTTTGCCTTGTGAGGATTATTGAACTGAGCCAAGTAGCACTGACAGCATGAGAAGTGAAAATTTAAAGCTCACTATACTACATAACAGATATTTTAAACTTCTTTACTTTTTGTCAAGTAGAGTATTTGAATACCTCTTTCACATCTGCCAAACAAATCAAATGGTGTCTGAGAATGAAGGCTCACACCGGTGCACATTAGATAGGTACTTTATTACCAATCTGGAAGAAAGCAGAACATATGTAGAAATTCATTTTGTTACATACTCCTTAGCAAGGCATTCATGTTTACCTAGTATAGGCGAACCTACGAACATCAATATGAATCAGATACTATACTGTATATGCAATGGGCACAGACCATGTGTGCACCTATGGGACCACACGCACACACAGGGCTCAGCATGACGTCAGCTGTTTGTAATATTCCTGTAAAGCTATCACCTGTTGGTCTTTTATAGCTTTGGTGAGAATTCCCCAACGAGCAGAGAAAGTTTGTTGCTGAATAAAACCTTTTTGTTCATTAAACTTCACCTCTTTTTTAAATATATATATGTATATATAAACGTGCCCAAACCAGCAGGACCAACCAGAGTCACCAGTTTGAACCAATATATAAATAATCACACACATGTATTACAAATCAACTTAAAAAGATAAGAAAATATAGCCATTTACACTCCAATCAGAAAACATTACGCTATGGTTAGATTTACTGAAGGCCTAAATTTACCAAAAAACTAATTTGGTTTCCTTGAACATTCAAATCATCTACTATAACGGCCAAAAGAGCCAGACAAAAGGGAAATAAATATACATAGTCAAATGTATGAGCTGCTAAATGTATACTCGCCCTACTCGCGCACCTTAAGCCCAGTGACAGTAAAGCAAAGGACTATAGATCCTTTCATTGTTTGTAAACATTCTGGGCTTAGCTGGAGGCGGAAAGCTAGATCCCCATCCGTTTCCATTGTAGCCGTTGTCATAGTAACGATAAACAAATGCCTAACTGTTTTTGGAAATATCAGATAAAACCTTATCTTATAGTCTCAAATGTCGTTCCTCTTGTTCTTGCTCCTTAAGCCACAACAGGACCACATTTTGTAGTTGTAGTTTAACACTTACAATCGCTAGTTTTAGTTTAATCTTATTTTTCTTGTTCACTTCCTGCCTCCAGCTGATGTCACTGATGACGTAAGCAGTGAAAGGGTCTGTGAAAACCAAATTGACAAAACCCACCCTCCCAAAAAAAAAAATTCTCTGTGTTTGTTCACCTTATAGAAAGATGGAAGGACGAGGGTGGGTGTGTTTTTGAGAGCAGGGAGTCTATGAGCACCCCACAGAGCCATCCCAACAAAAAACACAGCACCTCTCAGCAAAGGCGCATCTTCCTGGTACACCCTGGTGACAATTAATGATGAAAATTGAATCAATGATATAAACAGTAGTTATGAAATAAATGCAAAAGCACTAAAACCCACCTTTCCTCCATTATTCTACACATTGTGTATATAGCGCTGTGACCGAGATGAGTACCCAGGACCTTCCTCATGAGCTGAAACAGGTAGGAAAAAAGAAAAGTGTGAGGTAGGTAGTTTCTTCCGGGGTATAGAAATATTATTCAAAATGTTAGCTTACCTTCCAACATGATTCACAAAACTCTTTGACATTAACTGTGCGACAGAGTGTAATTATGAAAATAGTGAGAGAGTCGGAAGGGAGGCAGTTGTAGCACACCACTGCATCTAATACTTGCAATGCTACCTGTGTAATAAGAAAACAATTATTCTTAAGAACAGCATTGTTGGACACATGGACAATGATACAAAAGGAAGAAAAGTCCACTGACCTCTATGTCAGTAGAGGATGTGGTTCTATTGCACAGAAGGCAGATTTTCCTGGAGAATAAATAAAAGAGTTGGTTATATTGAATGACAGAGAATACTGTACGTCAAGTAGATTACAGTGGTGTGATATAATAACATTTAAAACAGTCAGGGCATATAGGAGACGAGACCAGCCCGACTATTTGCAACGACATCCCCATCCAAACTCTACCTCATATCGACCAATCAATAAAATCTCAGAATTGCTAAACTACTCTCCTTAACTGAATTCATGGTGGAAAGTCAATAACCTTCTAAAATACACTATTGCTCCCTACTGCTCCCTCATCGCAAACACCAATCTGGCACAACCCAATGTTTAAAATAAGCAATAAGTCAATTTAATTTCCAACCAGGATCACGAGAGGGGCAACCAGCCTTGGGGACCTCTTTGGTGGCGGCTCCCTCATCTCCCTTCGACCAACTTCAAAAATATAACTTAGTTGAGCCCAATCCGAATCAGTTAAATTATAGCCTCTAACTTCTAACACTAGCTCCTAACTCCTTTACCTTTCGTGGGGTCAAGATCACTATGCAGTTAGGGACTAGGAGCTATGCTGTGCTTACACATCCTCACTCAGCGGAAACAAGTCAGCAACAGTTTGTCTTTAATGCCAGGAATTGTAACAAGTTTACAGATCAGACACTAGGGGGCAGAAAATTCATACAGTTAGCAACAATACAAAGTACATAATATTCATTAAAATAAATCTGTGAAATCTGGTGGCTAAAATGTCTGCATTTTACTGCACACCACTGACTTTGATTGTCAACAGGTTTTCAATAAAGAGCAGTTAAACCTCACGCTTCACTGTCTCTGAAAGTTTCATGAGCCACTTAAATGAAGGCAGACAGAAAACAGACCATAATAAAAAGCACTTTCAGATTCACCTCTATCACAGATATGAAATGCCCTGGACACATTATCCTGTGCTTTGGTTCATGTCAGAGCCGTATTAAGAGTGCCGCTGCTCTATTATCGGAGCTTAAAGCAGGTGGTTAATTTGCATATTGCTTTCATTCTAAACTAAAACAAAATGCGTAACGAAACTGCATCATTTAGTCCATATCCTGCAGTGATCTTTAAATAGCAAGGCTCTGTGGAGACTCTTTATTTAGTCACTTTTATAAAGTTTGTCTTGTGCAGATCATTTTATTTAAGTAAACACGCATCTGTCAATCGATGAACCGTGTCCGAGCAGGGATCGGAAATTTTCGAAAACAATCAAGTGCAAAAACAAAACACTTGTGGGAACGACGCAAAGGATTGTGGGATGCCTCTTAGCTCCTAATCGTCAGCATGGAACCTGCAGAGGTCCCTATGCTAAAGAGGCTATTTAGGAAGCTTAGAGGCTCCTATCCCTAGCTCTTTCCTAAACTGACAGGACTACTCAGACAGCATCACGGACGCTGATGCACTTCCGGTTTTGACTTAGTCCTCTTACCGATTTGCTCTATTCAGACGCAGCCTTTGTTTCAACTGGATGTACTGAAATGAATGAATTGTCAGTCATCAGAAAGACTGTTTCCAATTTCAACAACATCACATCTCCAATACTACACAAAACCAGCTCATTCCGGCATCAAAAACTGCTTTCCCAGATCTACAAAACATTCACCTCTCACAACACCACAATAACAATACCCATTCAAAATGGACAAGAGATTTACATCAACCACAATAACATATGTTGGGAATCAATATGCAAAAATGCATTCAACATATCACAAAACACCAAAATTCAACTTATTCAGTATAAAATATTATACCACACCCATCTCACCACTCACAGGATGCACCTCATGGGATTTTCAGACCACAACACCTGCACTCACTGTCCTACAACAATAATAGATGACCTCATTCACTCATTTTGGCAATGTACAGTGCACACCCATACAAAAATCTTGGTTGGCGGTCATGCAGGAGCTGTCACTAATGCTCGATCTCAGTGTCCCAATCCTTCCCTCCCCAACTGTTTGTCTCCTCTGTGATCTATCCCTGACCAACCTCCCATCAAACACACAAGCCTTTCTCGCAATAGCCCTTACACTTGGAAAAAATAAAAATCTTGTTAAACTGGAAGGACAAACAAAAATATCAATAAATCATTGGTTGAATTTATTAAATGAACACTCAACACTTGAGTGTCTCAACTGCCCATTTATAATGACATCTGGAACATATTTATACAATACATTGAGAGTTGATCCCTCTCAAAAATAAATTGCAAAACAGAACATGCCTGTAGATTTAATGTTTGTGAGCATAATCACAAACAAACAATGATAAGGGAAAACAGTTGTGAAATTTATGCCTGGACAGACAACAGTCCTGCCACTCAACAATATGTATTTTTATTATTTGAAAATGTACTTACTGGACCATCAGGGACACATTTTGATCCAGATAGCAGCTGTTAAACTTGACCAGATTAACGAGAACATGAAGGAAGTCTGAGGTGAGGCCAATGTCCATCCACAGGAGAACAAATCTGGCTAAAATTGGATTATTACAAACAATTACGCTTTATTCAAAATGTATTTATAACACACCTCGACTACAACCTAACTTTACCTAGGTCTTCTTCCAGGTACGTGATGTCTTTGCCATTTTCGGTTAACGCCTTGAACACTTCCAACCGCTCTGACAAATCCTCATTACAAGGCTGGTAGTCTCTGATCACTTTAAAGAAGAAGGCTCTCAGAGGTCCAAGCCGCTCCCCCTGCACAACATCAATGACTGAATAATATGCATCAATTAAAATTTCTGTTTTGGTTATGGTGGCACTGATGAGGCTTGTTCAAACCCTTTTATTTTTTTTACTATGTGTAAAAATGTCAGTTATTCAACTATATTAGTACAAGTAGTTTAGTTAAAGTAGTGGTTTCATACATACTGCTTTTGTAAAATACCTGTCCCTGTATGATGGCCCTAAGCAGCAGAAGAGCAGCATGTCTGGCTTCTGGTGGCTGTTCTGGAGCCAACATGTCCTCCACAGCTTTCCACACAGCTTCCACAGCATGCTATGGAATAAAATTTTAAATAATAAAAACTAAAAACTGTAATATTCAAAAATGCTAAATATTTACCTCCTCAAACTTTTTGGTTTTGGCCAAGTCACACACTTGGTTCATTATTTTTACTCGGTTGCCTAAACCACAGTCAGGCTGTAGTTCCTAGAAACCAAAACGCAAAGAGACATACACATTTTGAGCGACTTGAGGGATCCAAGTATAGATAATGCATTATTTTCTAACCTTAAGGATTTCAGATGTGATAATAAACTCAGAAGGCTTGGATTCACTCGGTTTGCTCGGTTGGCGGGTTTGTCCCAGGCCCAAAATCCCCTTCACCTTCTCCTTCAGGCTCTCCTTGCTTGGTTGCTTGTTCATGGCCCGACCTGGATGTGACACTGGCACAAAGGCTGGCAGCTGAAACCACAAATAAATAGCAAACATGGGAAAACTTGGTGTAAAAGTAGTTTTGTGTTTACCTTCCTGTACAAACCATCAGGGCATTAAGACATAAGACATAGCATTTGCATTTCATCTCAATTCCATGTTGTTTCTAACCAGCTATTTATTTATTCTTGGGAGTTATTCTTAAGTATGAACGTTCTTTAAAAGTTGTTATTGAGAATTATACATGGCATGTTGTGATACTTAAAATTAAAAAAAAAAAAAAAAACTTTTGACAGCTTCACAACTTACAGAAATAGTCCAAGCTTTAACAAGACTGGCCTGTGAAAAGTGAGTGCCAGCTTGTAAATGTGTGAACCTGGGGGGCATGATACAAAAATGTGCTGTCATGTGGACTTGACAAAGACAGAGGCAGGGAGGTGAGCAGACCAGACAGACAACAACGACTGCTCTGTTTCAGTAAATCAACAACAAACACAACGCTGCATCAACTTCCTAAAGAGCACATTTGCAAACAAAGAAATAATATGGAAAATAATATAGATTTTATTGACGAAAAGGCAAATCACTACTGTACATGACTTCTGCTGCACCGTTAGCTGCGTTTTACTGCTTTGGGCTAGCATTTGGCATTCAAAGACTGGTAGCTTAAAAACAACGCCCCCAACACCTCCCCTTCTCCCCAAGGATCTTACCTTTACAAAGTGGGGTCGACCTGGGTTTCATTCAGTTATAAATGCGTATCGAAGCACCCAACATTGCTGTTTGAAAGTGGACATGAAAACAAATGTGCAGTTGCAGCTGGGAGGTTTTTCTCGTCCAAGCTCAGACCTCCACTCCTCAACCGGATGGCACTCTGCTCTGACAGGGCCACTTCCTACAAAAACACGTTTGTCGCCTTGAATCATGGGAAATGTAGTTCACTTGTGGTAGCACGAAAATAGTAGTAGGCTAAATGTTTATTTAAATGTATCTGAAAGTAACTCTAGATGTAAATTAGCTAGTTCTAAGATCGCTAGCTTTGTTTCTTTGTAGATGCGCGACGTGGAGTAAATTGTCAATTCAAAAACGTGTAAACTGCAGTAGCAACAACTAACGCTAGCTAACGCTAACTAGATAACGCCATTAGCTAGCGTTAACGTTAGCTGGCAGTGGCAGCTCTTGATGAAATTGAGCTGTCATTGTAATTTTACCGACAAATAATGTTAACTAAAATGGTCGTTATTTTTAACAATTGCTTAAAAAAAAAAAAACTTGGCTGAAGCTAGTGTAGGGTTGTGGTTGTGAAACGGCTCTCCCTCGTGACTGTGTAGTCCAATGAGAACTGGTGTTGGCGTTGCAGGATTCATACATGTCCAGGAGACATCTGAATGACACGGTCCGATATTTTGTAATGACATCTCCTTATTTCAAGAGGACTCTGACTCGCAATGGCACACAAGAAGAGCCTGGCACCAGTTTGCCCTGTCTACGCTCCAAACTTTCACGCAGACGGATCAAAACGGAGCAGTCTGTGGTAAAGTTGGAGAAGCATGAAGCGAAAATATCAGAGAAGCCACCCTCATTGGCTTCTGTAACTTCAGGTAATGTTTATTTTAGCATAATCCATAAAACCTACAAATTAGACAAATTAGACAAATTGGGCACAGTGCGTTATTACTACATCAAAATGAAAAATGTGAAACTATACTTCTGCAATGGAAAAAGCAATGCATTTTATCTAATGCATTTGATAATTTCTGATTTTTTAAGGGTTGCATAATATTAGTTAATACTAGGCTATGATTTTATTTTTTTTCCTTGTAGGAAGTTGCCATAAACAACCACCAGGAGACACTGTTCAGCCAAAAACAGAATCCGACACTGTACCTCTATCCTCACATAGTCGCAGGAGGAGACCGCTGAAGGTTGAATATGCGAAGGAGGAAGGACCGACCAAGACAGGGCACTGGGAGCCTGCAGAGTGGATGAAACAGCTGGATCACATACGAGAGATGAGGAGCCACCGTGACGCGCCTGTGGATAACATGGGAGCAGAGAAATGCTATGACCGTGATGCCCCTGCGCAAGTATAAGGAGTTGTATTATTATATCAAGCAAGACAACATTGAGTGAAGATTTAAATGATCTGTTTGTCCACAGGTAAAACGTTTTCAAGTGCTGGTTTCTCTGATGCTGTCCAGTCAAACCAAAGACCAAGTCACAGCAGGTGCTATGGAGCGATTACGAGAACACGGATGCACTGTGGACAATATACTTGGCACTGACGATGAAACACTGGGAAAATTAATTTATCCTGTCGGTTTTTGGAGGGTAACGCTATATTATATATTAATATCTCTGCGCTTGTGTTGTACTTTATTTATATATTTAAAATAAATCTACTTACCAGATGCATCCTTTTTGCAGACCAAAGTGAAGTATTTAAAGCTGACATCCTCCATGCTGCAGAAAGAGTTTGGTGGGGACATTCCAGACAGTGTTGAAGGCTTGATTCGCTTGCCTGGAGTTGGACCAAAGATGGCCCACCTCGCCATGGACATCGCCTGGGACCAGGTGTCAGGCATCGGTGGGATTACAGTTCATATATTTCCTTTTTTTCAACAAAGTGGAAATAGAGTCAGAGGCATGGAATCTGATAGACCAGCTTACTCTTTATATTTGGGGGTAAATTACCACTTAATTTCAGTAGGACGATGCACATTCGGAGACATCCAGGTTGATCGAACTTAAATTTGTATGACTTACAATTCCTTCTAATTAATTACTAACAATGTTTAAGTTTAACAGAATGCTAAAATACACATTACACATTGGGTGGTCTTGCTCCCCAGCAAAAAAATGGCTGGACATGCCCCTGTGTAGACTAATTTGATTCAGCATACCGATACTCACTGCTTTATTCAGTCGTTCTGTAGAAAACAAACACATCATTCATCACATCACAACACAACATTTTCATACAGGCAGACTGTGTAGGTGAATTATCTTGCTTAAGGTCACAACAAACTGATTTGTGGGATTTGAACTGCAAACTAGAAGGTGTGAAAATACAACATTAAAATGTAATTTACCATATTTGCAGGGTGATCAAGCATCTAAAGTTACTAATATTGATGTATGTGATGTATGTTTTTGATTTCTGTGACATATTTTGTCTTTAGGGGTGGACACACATGTGCATCGTATCTCGAATAGATTGGGTTGGCTCAAGAAAACAACCAAGAACCCAGAGGAGACACGCAAGGCCCTGGAGGAGTGGTTGCCCAGGTAATGGGATGATCACTTGCAAACACTTAAGTGAAAGGCAGAGATCAACTAAATTGGCCCAGATCCACTGTGGACTATTCCCATTCAGCAATTGTAAACATTTAAAATCAGGTTTTCCTCTTCAATTTATCTGTTCTATTTGAATAATAATTGACAGCACAATGAGCTGCTTAGGGATGGTAGAGCAGCTACAAACTGCACTCAAGTGCAGTGTGACTAGTATAAAATAATTGTTACTCCAGAAGAAGAACCGTAGGCAGAAATTCTTCAGTCTTCATCTGTACTCTGTAGTTGAAGTGTAGGACGTTTCGATCTTACTCCAAAGATCGTCATCAGCTACTGAAGGCCTGGAGCACGCTGTGGGTTCCACAGCGTGCTCCAGAAGAATAACTGTAAATAAGTTATAAAAGTTATACACACATTGTCTTCAAGACCATGATGATGATGTTGTTTTTTTTTTCATTCATATAGAGAATTCAGCCAAATTATGTAATGTAAAAAATATAACAATAATTGTATTTAAATCCTGTGAAGCCGCGGGGGACCTCATGTTTACTCGGTTTCATTTCCTGTTGTAGGGAGCTGTGGAGTGAGATCAACTGGCTGCTGGTTGGTTTTGGGCAGCAGGTTTGTTTACCAGTCAACCCGCTGTGCTCCGTGTGTCTGAACCAGCACAACTGTCCCTCCGCTCATAAAGCATCTCCTGTCAAGAGACCAAAGTCCGGATCTCCACGCTCGCCGAGCTCGACCTCCCACAAAGCAAAAACTGAACCTGGTAAAGTTGAGCCTTCATCACCTGAATCCCCATCTTTACAGAAAAAGCATAAAAGTAATGAAGTCAATAAAAACAAATCTAAGTAAATCTATTTTTTATGATTGCTACAAAAATATATTTTTGTACTGTTAGCATTTTATGTTATTTTATAAAATAAAACAATATATACTAGACATGGTTTGAAAGATGTTTTATTCTTTACAAATTGTTCATTAAAAATGACTACAATCAACGCTTCTAGACATATCACAGTAGGTTTGCCAGTTCCTGATCTCCTCCTATTTCTTGGCTTGGTGTCACAAGTCACACCAGGTCTTCATGTTAATGTCATTACAAGTAAAACCTGTTATTCGTTACAAATACATAGTCAGTAATGATTTGATATGGTGGTTCTCAGACTGTGGTATGTGCACCACTGGTGTTTAGGCTTGAGAGTTTTGTTGTCTTTGTTTATTTGGTTGGGACAGTGTATGCACATGAGAATGCATGTAAACACTCCACTCCGAATTGTAGCCTTGGGCTAATTTCCATCCGTTGTCCCACCTTCGCACTTACAAACTCACTCTCATTCATCCTGACCCATTGTACATGTTTTTAGTGGTAGAGGAAACCAGAGCACCCAGGGAGAACATGCAAACTCCACACAGAAAGGCCCCGTCCTGCGATCGGACCTTCTAGCTGTGAAGCACGAGCACTAATGCTATTGTGCTATTGTGTAATATTAAATTTGGTTATGTGGTTTAGGCATGGTTTTCACTTAATTTAGACAACATTTTGTCCATTCTTTGGGTCTATTCAGAGCCAGTTCAGATTTTTATCTTGATCTATCATGATATTTAGAAGGTCTAATAATTTATGAGGTGGCAGTTGGTGTGAAACGTTTGAGAATCACTTATAGATCATTTTTAGTTTGATTTAAAACACATTTACAAATTTACAGCACATACAGCAAGCTACCCATGGTTTACCTACTGAAAGCTCCTGAAAAAAGTTCTGAAGTCAAAGGTGAAGGCACTCATATTCTGTTGCAGTCCTGTTCCCACTGGATGTTTTGTCCTCACTGCCTGGTTTAAATATCAAAAGCACACACCCACAGTTACTTGTCCTAAATTCCTCGAGCGGCTCCCATGGGCTGTTGCCTATGTCACCGCACTTAAGGCACACTGCAACGAAGCCCTCGATGAATCTTTCACGCAACTATGCACTGGTTGGCTGTGAAGGGAGCGCTCATTGAGAGAGGATAAGGAGGGCTTCCGCGCAGGTCACAGTCACCTCTATCTCATGGGACTCACTCACTGCGTTTTCTTTTCACACTCAGACTCGCGGCCATTGCAAGAAAATTCCACAACTTTCTAAATAGACGTAACGCTCGTTGCAATTGCGTGGTTCTTTTTTTTTTTCTTCCCTCACAGTGAGCTTTGTAGTCAAAACAAGTCTGCGTAAAGGAGGTGCGCTGGCATCTACTTTTGACGTCTGTTCGCTCACCTGTTGCACTGTCGGACTCGGAGACACACACCTGACAGTAAGAACTAAGTGTTTCAGGCGCCAGGAGCGGCTTTCTAATCTATGACCTCTGGGATTATTCCGCCTATGGACGCGACTTAGCCTCTGTCTGTGATTTTGGCCACTACTTTACGCACGCTTAGGCCCACTTTAATAGCTTGCATCCGTTGAAAATTTGCCATGGATTAAACTTTCATCCATTTTATACAATGTTTGATCCTTGCCCCGTGGACAGATTTTGGATTAATTGCTGCCGTGCACTCACATTACGCTAAATAATGATGATTGGTGAGTTCCAGCAGCGCGCAGCCGTACGTTGGATTAAGAGACTTTCGACCGCTCTTCGATCAGGCACCTGTTTATTCCTTTGAGACTCTTTGACCTGTTTCTATCTATTCACGGGCAATGGATGGCGAGCTGAGGCCGAGGCTCTGTTTCATCTCTAAAGGAGAGCGTGGATATGGCTTTCACTTGCACGGGGAGAGGAGTAAAGGCGGACAATTCATTCGGAAGGTGGAACCGGGCTCCTGCGCGGACTTGGCCGGACTGAGAGCAGGAGACAGAGTGGTGGAGGTGAACGGGGAAAACGTGGAGAACGAAACGCACCATGAAGTGAGTAATGTTAAGTAAACAAGAGTTTGGAAGCAGGCAGGAAAAGTCGAAGACGCAATACATGAGGCACAACAATAAGTCCATACCTGTCCAACCACTTTTCTTTAGCCTGAGGATAAGGAGGGGGCACCAAAATGGGTCACTGTTCGCCTTGTGTAATGGGAATCAGTGTAAGTCTTTGTCATGGTTAAACTATGTCATGTGTAGGCCATAAAAGTGAGCACACAGGTAACATACATAATACAGCTATACTGTAATCTAGCAGGGGGTGCATCTAGTTTCTATTCAACCCCATCTGATGTTTAGAGTAAAGATATTACATTTATATGCTCTCTTGTAGGTGGTGAACCGAATCCGTGAGGTGGACATCCGCACTCGGCTGCTGGTGGTGGACAGAGAAACAGACGTGTACCTCCACAGTCGAGGCTTGACCTGCTCCGAGGACCTGGCCATCGAGTTGGGAAACATGTCCCCACGCCCCTCTCCCGCCAACACTCCCAGCTCCTCACCCATACCTCCCATCCTGCTGAGGGAGAACGGAGTGCTGTCCCCCAGAGCAAACCGCTCATACGCTCTGTCCACTGTGCACCCTCTCACCATCTCCCACTCTCCCACTCCTACTGTCACTGATGGAAAGTCCTCAAGAAACTCAGTGGCATCAAGCATAACGACAGACACAGAGGTGAGCTGCAACACACAGATGATGGTTGATAGGATGGGCAGGTGTATAACACTGACCGAGGAGGTCAAGGCTAATCTGGACTTGGCAAAGGAGCCAGGCCACTGTCTGTTACCTGCGTTAGGCCTCTAAGACTTAAGCTCTCGGCATCAACTTTCATGACTGAGGCAATAAACAAGTAGATAACATTATGCTCACTATTTCTCACTCTGTCTTCTCTGTCAAATGTAAAGTAGTCAGTAAATCACAGTAATTACAGACCATTTCAAGGACTTTCTCACAGTATTTACTTTCCCTTAAATATTTCACACTGGACCCAAATCCATTGTCTGACAGTTTGATGCACAGTTTGAGACACAAAAATGCATTGTTTTTTAAGCCTGTGTGTTAACACCTAATTCTCAGGTAAAGATCTGCAGGTGCGGCGCACTGATCATGTTTCCTGCCATGTCAGGAACACACTAATCATTGTTTAGTCAAATTCAATGCCCATTTCAGATCCCTGCTGAGATAGGATCCTATTTGTCCATAGCATTATGGGAGCAACATGTGGGAATCCAAGAACTGCATTCTTGTTGTCCCATGTGTATATTACATATACTGCTGGTAGAACAAGCATAGTTCAATGAATGCTTCTTTCAGCTAAATAATTTGACCATGTTTTTCCTGTTTTTAGATTGAGTGTTTAACATAGCGATTGTTTTCAGAGCCAATAAAAGACCAGATTGCGAGATGGTGCTGTTGCATAATCAGGTTCACACAGTGTTGATCCCTCATCCTTCACGCACTCCTCAAAGTCAGGATCAGTCAAAGATTGCAGCAAAATAAAGTTTTCATGATGACAGTCTCTGTGAAGTTTAGCGTCAACAGTCACTCGAAAAAACATCAAGAATCACCTTCTGATAGAGCTTTTGTTTGGGTTCAAAACAAAGAGCACCAGAACTTTCTGGCACCTGGTTTGTTTGGTCGAGGGCACAGTAAATATGGGCTGCCTTGACTGGCCGGCACTGCTCTCACATTTCATTAGCACAAGGTTCAATCTGTTATGTGAACCATGTCATAATGGATGAAAAGTCATCCTCTCTCTTTTTCTGTTGCAATTAAGTTAAGAGCTGTTGTCAAGTAATTTTATGTAAAAAATAATCCTGGTCCTTTTAGTGACATCACTTTGGCGTCTTTTGTGTTAAGCACCTTGTGACTGACGCTCACTTCACTGAAAATGTAAATACGGACTAGGCTTCATTGTTCGTTATTATGGCATCAGATGCCCATATATTCTTACATAAGTAAAAGATTTGCACAGTCATAGAGGAAACGTTTGAACTATGAAAAGTATACAGTATATACAGTAACAAAAAAAAGCTGCAAGATAACTAATTACCTAACTAACCTTTAATTCTTCATGTTAAAACCAGACAATGACCCTTTTAATACATATAATTCTTTTCTTTCTTTCTCTTTTTCAAAGGAATTTTGACCTGTAGGTTTTATTGGATAGGACGGTAGAGTGAAAGGGGTTGAAGGAGCAGCATCCAGCAAATTGTTGGAGTGAGAACTGAAACACACGGCGCTGGTCACAGAACAGTTCTTGAAGTGGGTTTTGCAGCTCACATCAAGCTAAGGAGCCAGCCTTAGTCCTAGTTTATTTAATATTGTTGAAATTGTTTTGAAATAGTCTTGTCAAATACCACATTGCTAGTATCGTCATATAAAGTTGTTTTTCAGTCAATTTTTTTATTTTACATCATACCATTTTCTTTTTACGGGCCACTATGTTGTCTGTCTGTGTCCGTCACCATGACAGACTGTCTCCATGGCGCTCCGTTTGTTCACTGAGGCATTGACCGGTTGTGCCTCTCTTATGTGTAATGCTTGCGGTAAGTGTCTGCAGACCAACCCTGAAGACACAGTTGACGTGGGACACTGGTGTTCAGGTTCAGGGCTGGGTCAGATCCACTTAAGCCACGCAGACCACCAGCTAATCCGCCAATACACTTTCTCTGATTAGTTTTCCCAAAATAAACTGATTTAGCCTTACTATAGACACACTTTTCAGCTACAGGAAATGGTTATGGCACAAGATTATTCGTTGTTATTCCTCCAGGTTTTCACAGCAAATCACCAATTATCTTTGTGCTGATTTGAACTGGACTATATTCATAATCATGACTTCAGTGGCGACCATTATCGGAACAGAATCTATCATAATGTGGTATGTTGCTAAAACTATTCTATTGAGGAAAAAAAATACAGAGAAATTTTAACTTTTTTTTATATGAGAAAAGAAAACAGTATTAAAACCCTTTCCATTGCTCTTGTCACAGAAAGGTAATGGAGGTGCAGAAAACTATTTAAAAAAATAACATCGCAATTAATAATTTTTCATTTCTCTGAATTCTGGTGAATGTGGCGCATTACTATTGCAACAACACATCATCAGTAAGGTAAAACTAACCTGTCTCACAACGTCTAAACCCAGCTCACGTTCCCTATTAGTGGGTGAACAACCCAACGCTTGGTGAATTTTGCTTCACAATGACAGGAAGAGCCGACATCGAAGGAGCTAAAAGCGTGAAAAAGTTGTCCCTGTGGTAACTTTTCTGACACCTCCAGCTTAAAAACCAAAAAGTCAGAAGGATCGTGAGGCCCCACTTTCACGGTCTGTATTCATACTTTTATTTATTTAAAAAAACATTGAATTGATATTTTATGAAATGAATAAACTAATATAAAGACTGGACATCAGACAGGACAGGATACAAAATATACATTAGACAGGATCTTAAAGAAAAGTACCAATGACAAAGTACAGTACAAGACAAAGAAAGAAAAAAAGAGGGAACACGAGACATCACCAAACAGAAGGTGATGTCTTGTGTGTATCAAATAGAAAATTTGATGCAACAGATGACTTTTGACCAGAAATACTGTATACAGCATGATTTCTCCCAAAAACTCCAGTCCAGACTCTAATCTTTGTATTCTTGACAAATCCATGCTGTAAAACCAGCTGAGCAATGTCATTATGCTCCAAGAACTTTTGATTTAATACCAGTTTGAATTCTATTTAATGCTTTTTAAGGCCTTATTTTTGACAAAATGTATCCAATGATCTCCAATGCCTTCCAATGCCCCGCATGGTCTCAACTTATATTGCCTTCTTCACCCACACTAGGCACCCAAAGCTGTGTTCATACTGTTCTCCCTGAGATCTGTCCAGGTGGCAATGACCTTCTCCAAAGAGTGGGCATTTGCAGCAAATATCGCCTACAGTATATGTAGTTTTTCTATAAGCCTGAGTGAATAACAATATGCAATTTTTTTTGTGCCTGACTTCAGTGTAACGGCACAGAAATAAATACGGCAATATGAATACTTCCTGAACCCACTGTAAACCTTTGTGGATCAAACTAAAGATCTCGTGTCCTCCAGCTGCAGGTGGAGCCTTCACCCGAGCCGACCACCGAACTCCTGCCCCGCCTCTGCCACCTGCTGAAGGGCGACAGCGGATATGGCTTCAATCTGCACAGCAACAAGAAGAAGAAGGGCCAGTTTGTCCGATCCGTGGACCCGGGCTCTCCAGCCGAACAGGCGGACATGAGGCCAGGAGACAGGATAGTAGAGGTAACACCGGAATAAAGCCTGGTATTAATCTGTGTGGTTATTGTGATTGGTGGAAGGCAGATAATGTGAGTGCTGGGGTCAGGGGGGTAAGATCTGGGATTGGGTAAAGGTGTCGCCCAACAATAGAGTTTGGTTTGTTCTAACTTGAACATTTTAAAAGTGAAAAAAAATAGCCTGCACTGCAACTCCTTTATTCTGCTTTTGATACTGGTGATGTGCCGAAATCTTAAACACTAAGAATATCTTGAAGAAATCTGCCATTTTGAGGTGCACCAACAAGATTGTCCATTCTACATTTGCTAAAAATATACAAACTCACTAAAAAACAAGTCTTTAATAATTTATGTAAATGATTCCTTCACTATTAACATATTAGATATTCCATTAGTTTATTATAATAAATAATCCCAGAAAGGAGAGCTTTTTTAGACACACCCCAGATTGTTATTCAAGTTAAGATTTTGTCCAAATTTTCAAGGAAGGTCCCAAGATAATCTTTCCCCACTTTTAGAATGAATAAATCCTGAAGAGCAGAACTTCACATTTTACATATGTTGCAAATTCATCAAACATAAATGAATAATAACTTTACGATGGTGCAGCATGAGAAGTAAATCTATGTGCAAAGTCAAGTTCAATTAAATCTTTTTCTTCCAATATTACAAGAGCCCTTTCCTCACAGGGCTTCACAAAAAGGCTGATTTGGTCAAACGGAGACGCAAAAACACAAAAATCAACAATGAAACAGACAAGAAAATGTAACGGTAATGGTTTTATACTTCCTTTGAGACACTTCTGTTCTCCTGTTCAGGTGAATGGACTGGACGTAGACGGACTGAAGCACTCGGACGTGGTGGCTTTTATCAGAGCTGGAGGAGAGGAAGTGCAGCTCCTCGTGGTGGATCCAGAGACGGACGAGCTTTTCGATCGACTGGGAATCACGCCCACAACCAGCCACGTCAAAGGTCTGCGCAACAAAGGCTCCCAACATTTAAGTGCTAAGACGAGACAAGTGTAATATCGCATTTTAGTTGTAATTTGGGGCAAAAACTGTGGAAGGGATGGCTGCTATCAAGATGTACAACTTTCTGTTTCTGCCTTTTTAGATATTACCGGGAGTCCAAAACGCATCACTTCATCAAATATCTGGCTTTCCATTTACCACTAAGGATTAAAAAAACAAAACCTAAACCTTTACTAAATCTAAATAGGTCTAAACCAGGAAAACACTGAATGTAATGCCCTATAAGACATAACCAAAAGTGTATGCAATCAAAATAGTAAAACATCTAAAATTCCAGATGACTCGTGAGTACCATTAGTGGTGCATGTACCACAGTTTGAGAAGTTGTGTTGTTCGGATACTGATACTTTAGCTCCGAGTAGATGCTGATACTGTTAGAAATCTGATATGGGTTGGGATGGGTTTATCTTATTATTATTTTTAATCCAGTGTACATAAGAGATGTCTATATAGTTTTTATTGGTAGATGCTAAGAGACATGTCTTTTATTTTTGTTTTGTTTTACTCTAGTATTATTATTACCCGTTTGCAAACTCACTTTCTTACTTGATGACAGATTTTCCTGACTTTTTGCACCCCCCCTGTGTGACCCTATCTTAAATTTCTCCATTGTGAGATCAATAAAGAACTATCTTATCTTAAAAACAACAGTGAAGCCTGCTGAAATTTAATCCTAATCCTTTTAATATTAATATGAATTAGATCTTGTTGCCCCCACAGCCATTATTGAAGCTACATTAGCCATGAAAATATACATACAGTTGTGCTCAAAAGTTTACATACCCTGGCAGAATGTCGGGGTATGCAAAGTTATGCATTTCATACAATATGAATGATAAGAGCTGTTGTAACACAAAAACCTTAATTTCACTCATGGTTAGTGGTTGTGTGTAAAAAAAAAACAACCAAAAAAAACCTGTTTGTTTACGCTTTTCAACTAGAAACTATCCAAATGTCCCTTTTATCAAAATTTTTCATATTGTGCATCTTTAAACAAACATCAATTTTGTCAGAGAGTCCTGTATTTCAGCTGAAGTGAGTTTCTTTGCTCCTGAACAGTTTTCCTGGCAGTTGTTGAAGGTCATGTAAACGTTAGATCAGGGACATTTGAGTAGTTTCTGTTTCATTATGATTTAAAAAGAGTAAACTCCGTTCTTTGGCAATAAATGGCTTCGCACAACCACTAACCATGAGTGGGAAACAGATCTTTGTATTTCATATTCTATGAAAAATGGCCAAAGGATTAAAGGGTATGTAAGGAATATGGATAAAAGAAAAAAAAAAGAAGTCACTAAAAATAAGCTGAGCCATCTTAAATGCACCTTTAAGAACAGTGTTGCTCACCATAATTTAGTTTGTGTTACAAGTCTTTTCTTAATTCCCTTCTGTTGTACACATTTTGCAGAGGTGTATGTGGATGAAGTCACTCCTGAAAGCATCCCCCCAACACCATCTCCTACGATTGAGCTCACATCGTCGCACCCCCCGATCATAAACGTCACCCTCACCGACGGCTCCATTAGCCCCAAGTCGTCGCCCAAATCCCGGGCCAACGGGAGCACGGCGTCCCAGTCGTCCCGGAGCTCCACCACGCAGTCCGAGATCAGCAGCTCCGATATGAGCATTCAGGTAACGGGGCAGAGGCGTGTGCGCCGTGAAGTAACAAAGACACAAAAGACCAACAGCGAATGCTTCTGTGGTTTTGTGTTGCAGGTCCCAGATGACGATGACGGGTGCGTGCCAGACCCTTTCGCAGAGGGTGGCCTGCGCTTGAGTCCCACAGCGGCCGAGGCTAAGAAGAAGGCTCTGGCCTGTCGCAACAAGAAGCGAGCACCACCTATGGACTGGAGTAAGAAGAAGGAAATCTTCAGTAACTATTGAACAGAAGGGGACTTATGAAGAACCTGTTTTGAAGTGGGATGAGAACAACGTAATCTGATTGCCAACTCTTCACCAGAGCGACATTGGGTTGAGGTTGTTGGATAAATATCACACTCAGCTGAAATAAGGACAAAAACAGGGACTTTTTGTGCAAAAATCACAGTGTTGCTTTCATTGCATTACCTATGAGTAGTGAGTGACTTATAGAAACTACCTGTATGCACTTTCCCTCTTTAGTGTGATGCTGCCACAGTATCAGCAAGAGTGCAAGCATCTATCACCTTTGTGTCTGGACTGTAGTTTTAGTTTTTGGTGAAAAATCTCAGTGCTGCTGTGTTCGTGTACAGTCTCATCAAAGCTATATCTGTGCGTTAGCTTTATGCATATTTCATTCACATATGTCTTTGTTGTGGTTCACAAACCAACTTCCAAATAAGATGAGGTTTCCAAGTTCAGTGATGGGCCATGGACCTCCAGTTGCTCTTGTAACTAGGGATGCACCTAACCCTAACCCTAACCCTAACCCTAACCCTGAATACTGGTATCAGGTATCGGAGCCGATACTGGGGAAAATGCTAATGCTAGCTTCAACCAATGAAGGCTGGGACAGAAGCTATGACTTGGTCACATGTAAAGTAGTGACATAGGCTATGCCACCATATTTTAGTTTTTGAAATACTGTTACAGAATTACTGATATCTATATTTGTAATGCATTAATGATGAGATCACTTGATGTTGGAAGTTGTTTATATGAATGTAACAAGTCACTTTTGCACTCACTGCAAACCAGTTTCTTTACATAAACATCAAATATATCAATTACAAATCTACTTTTGTGAAATTCTCACAGTTTCGGTTGGTATCGGGTATCGGTAGATACTCAAACCCCAAGTATCGGTATTGGAAGCAAAAAAGACGGATGGGTGCATCTCTACTTGTAACAAAGCTTGAACCATTGTCAATGCCAATATATTTCACTGTAAATATAGAAGGAATCATGTCTAAACTTAAAGCCACACTGCGGAGCATTCCAGGCTATTAACGAACATGCTTCTGATGCTCAGTCAAACACTGACAATGCTATTAGTCCAGTAGGTTATCCAGATACAAGTATTTAAACCTCATGTTTGGCTACCTGTAGTCAAAGTAAAAGCTGCAAGCAAAGTCTCATGGAGACGAGCTGGTAATGTCCAGCTCCAGCTGAGTTACGAGTCAAGTCTCAAAGAGGCGAGCCCGCTTCCACTGAAGACGTGTGGTTTTTGAGGTACAGTATTTTTCACCACCAGAATGACCAGTAATGAAATACAGTAAAAGCTTTATTAGTAAGCTTTTTTACTGTTTAGGTTTCTTCTATATCAGACAAATAGGTAAGTGATGTGTTATTTATTTATGTTTCAAAGGTAAATGAATAACGCATCGCTTACCTGTTTGTCTGATATAGAAGAAACTTTAACAGTAAAGTAATTAGAAGATGAACACCATTCAGATTTTGTTTGATTCATGGGTGAAATGTTACGCAGTATGGCTTTACAGTCCTTAGGCCATTAATGAACAAAAATGTTGTTAAATGTCATTAGCGCTTGTAATTAAGCTTCAAACAATGTGAAATAAACTATGTACATGATGCCGTACAAGGTGTTTAATATCGTACTGGACTCCTCCCTCCAAACGAGGACAACAGTAAATCTTTTGGGACGTGAATGAACAAAGAGCTGAATAAGGACAAGCGCAGGAGGCAAACAGGAAAAGCCAGCTCATGTCCTTCAGACGTAGATGCGCAACTCCCGTGTCCTAAATTTTACCCTCCAAACAATGAAGATCTTCTCACAGTGTCTGTATCAGATGCACAGATATGAATATGAGGCTGGTCTCCGATCCCACATCAATCTGTGTAAGGAGCACGGGTGGAGGAAGAGCTCGAAATCAAAGGGAAAGGTTATAGTACTGTTATAGTATACAGAAGCCAGATTTTAATTGTGACTGCTCCCATTCACAGGCCACAGGTAATTATTCACCAGACGTGCTTGTGGAGGCTCTCCTGGAGCGGGACCAAGGAACCCATCTCCAGGTCTTGAGCTAGGTTTCGGTCAGGACTACCTTGCGACTGGATACACTGGTTTTAGGAGGTTGATGGGGGGACAACCAGAGGAACCTCACGCAGACACATGAATATACTGATAACACTGACTTGAGATTTTGGGGTTTAAGTTTGTCCAGTATATCAAGCCTTTTTCAACTACTTTTGCACTACTACCACAAGCTACTACGGCTTACTTCAGTGCAAATGATAATTACCACAAAACACTGACCAGTGGTGGAAAATAACAAAGTAAAAAGTACAAATTATAGCTACATAGGTACATTTTATGATGAATACTTTTTACTTTTACTTACACTACATTTCAGAGCCAGTATCTGTACTTTCTGCTCCACTACATTTTTAAATCGGATAAGTATTTTATTTTCTAAGTGACTTTTCTTTGATGGACTGGTGTAGTCCCAGTTTAGACTTGGTTTAGTCCTGGTTTACTATGCCACATTAAATTCTTAATAAATACTTTTACTTTTTACTTATGAAGTACATTTTACAGTGGATACTTTTATACTTTCACTTAAGTAGAAATTTAAGCTTGTACTTCTAAGTAAATCCTTGGTCCTGTATCT
>OMNZ01078224.1:0-26944 GCA_900303255.1 Lesueurigobius sanzi
CAAGACCGCCCCCTTACTTTGGATTTGGTGAGAGGAATCAAGAAAAGAATAATGCAGGCTGTAAAAATAAAGCAGAGCGAAAAAATAAAAGAGAAAAGAAATGAAAAATAAATTAATGAATGAATTAATTAATAAATAGATAAATGCAGACATATATTATATTATAATAATTATTATTATTATTATAATTATAATATTAATAAGGCTTTGTTTTTTGTTTTGAGCACAAAACAGGCTCTTAATAATAATTATTAGTTTTTAAATCTCATTGTAGTGATTTCTTAATAATTATTTGCCAATATGGACATTTATTTATTTATTTATTATTTTGGCAGTTTTAGTCCTCCATACTTGGTCCACTATTAGAAGCGTTTATGTGTAGCCCATTCATTTTGTTGTCATTTGCATAAAGAAAACCAATAAACTCCACACACATCTTATTCTGGATTTGCAGATGAGGCCTTGTTCATCTGGGACTCTCATGATAGTAAACTGTTGAGGGAGTTCTGGGAGGATTATGCTCTGGTGATGGAGACCCTAGAAGAAAACCAGGTAACAAACTTAAGTATTATTATTTTTTCATTATTAGGTGGGGCAGTGTAGAGTGAGGATCAGGAGTGTGAAAAGATATTCTTTGGTCATTGTGTTAACTGTATTACGGATCCCTAGCAGATTTCTGTGTCATTGTACCTTGAACAGAGTCCTATTTAGTTTAAAAATGATAAAAAGAAAAAAAAGATATCAAGGATGACATTTACAAGTGCCTTAAATATATTTTATAACAATTTCTTTCTTAAGTAGCACTTTTTTCAAATTATGTTTAATGTATTCTCCTTACTAAAACACTGATACAGCTCTAGCCTATATATTGACTTTTTAAAGTTTTTGGTTAATGTAGTGAGTGATGTCTTAGAACTGACTCTTTAGTTTTAGAGGTGTTTAATCTTAACTGATTTTCATAAAACAAAACAACAACAACTTTGTATTTTATGTATTTGGATTGATTTTTTAAATATGCAATTATATGGTAACAATAATATAATATCTTTTTTTTCTTCTAGATTCATGTTGTTCGTCCAGTGCTGAACAGAATAGACACGTTAATACAAACTGTTAATGACACCAAAGGTAAATGAACAAAGTAACACATCAGTTTTAGTGATTTACTCTGAAAAGTAGAAACACTTTTGGCATTTCAACACAGGCCGCAGCCTCTTGCATCCATCCTGGTTGCTCTGTGTGTACCAGCGCATGTTTTACAGTGAAAATAAGGCGCTCATGAGGGAGGGAGTCTGTCATCTACTTCAGCTGCAGGTGCTCCAACAACCAGAGTTTGCCATCGCCTTCTCTCAGGTATAATCGTTAATTCTGAATTTCTTTTGTTGCTTCCCAAAATCTAAACAAATGGTTAATATCATTGTTCTCTTACCAGTTTGTCATCGGACCTTTTTTGAATGTTCTGTCCGAAACCTCACTCTTTCAAAGGTGAGAGTTCCGTAATAACCAACTCCTTGTACAATGTTTAAAATGGTATTTCACAATCATTCAGTGTTTTTCCCTGTTGCCACACAGAGCAGTTGGACAGAGTGTTGGTGAATGTCCAGAGCTGGGCAGCAAACTTCAAGTATTCATGCTCAACTTTTTTAATAATTTGCCATCCGATCAAAAAGGTAAGTCACATTAAATGTTTCACTACAGTTTACAAAGTTACAAAGTCTTTTTTTGGTTTGTTTTTTAGCATCTGTGTTGCTGCAGCTGATACAGCAGCTAGCTTCAAAGCAGTGGTGTGCTGTGCCTGTCCTCTTCATATCACAGGCCTTATCCAGTCTTTCTCCAAGTCCACTGCTGGGGGATCATGGACTTGTTGCATTAAGGTATTATGCTTTTGAATAGCAGTAGTAATAGTAGTAGTTCTTGTTGTAACGCCTGATGTTATTTTGGTGTGACAGAGAGGTGTTGAGATGCGCTATGATCACTCATCAGGTTCTGCTAAGAGGCGCAGCCCAGTGTTTCTTGTTGAACAGCGCCCTCTGCCTTACTGATGTGGTAAATGTTCAAGTACTTTATTATGTGAAACAGTTTCTCGGTGAAACTGGTGAAATATCACATGGGTCAGATTTTAATTTACTACACAATTCTCCCATTTTTGGTCTGTCCTCTTTCTAATAGAGTCTTTTGTGCATTTAGAACTGATAAAAGTTATATTTCATGTGGCCTGTGGTGATGACTTCAGTTTCAGGTTTGGGTTCTTGGTAATTGACCATACTGTACTGGCAGGCCTTCATTTAACAGACAGTATATGTTGTAACGTGAGACTCTTTTACTTTTACACTGCCTAAATACTACACAATCAAAGCAGAAAACGTATATATTTCATCTTCATTCTGAAGGTGCCTGGGGCTAGTATGTTGGGCCAAAGATTTAGGGTTTACTGACAGTGACGTCCTGCTACAGGTTAGAACTAATTTTAAACTAAAATAAAAGTGTCTAATGTTAAACAACATTTTGGCCCTTCCTGTGCTTATTTTTTAACTGTTTGTGTGTTATTAGGTATTAAACTCGTTATCATCATTTTAATTCAGCAATCTAGCACAGTGATTGGGTCGATTCTCTTTTTTAGTTTGGTCTGTGGGGGAACATCGCTTGATGTTAACTTTGCACGACAAATTGATGGTTATTGTTGCAGGGCGACCAAAACTGAGCTGCTCCGACCACAGGTTGTGAATCACCATTTTCAGGAGCCAATATGTTGGTCTTGCACTGGAATGAAGTTTTTTTTAATGAATATTGAATTTAAATTTTTGGCTGTCTGGGGAGAATTGTGTAGTAAATGAAAATCTGTCCCACATGTACCTTTTATTATAACACTAACAACATTTCCTCAGAGTGCAGTGACCCTTGATGATGTATTTGGTCTTCTAATGCATTTCCGATCTGATGAGTCTTTGTGTCGTGGGACAAAGCTGTGGCACCAGGTAGCGTTTAAACCGACTATTGTTTTAGTATCTTTTCTGGCGCCGTGTTGCATTCATATTGTTGCAATCATTGATGATTTCAGGTATGCGATTGGTTGAGGAGCAATGAAGACAGCTTCAAATCTATACATAATAAGGATCAAGACAAAGAAAGCATTAAGAAGTATGTTCAACGTGAGCTGCACGACTATTTGAAAGTTCCCCCGAGCACAGGTAAGTGCCACCCACTTAACATAACACCCATGACCGCAAAATTGTACTGTTCAATTTGGCTGTTTTTCAGGTCAAACTGAGAGCTTACCTGATATCAGTGAGGCTGTGAGATTGGCTAAAGCAGTTTTGCTGTATGCGGACATGGAGATGTGCCAAACGGGGGTGGACATTAACAACACTTTGGAGTCCTTACTGTCTCCGCTGTTGGATACTCTGAGCCGAGTCAGCACCAACATCTACCTGCCTTTGAAAAAGAGTGACAAGAGCCTACAGCTTGTGCTCCAGTTTCTGCTGCTCGGTGGAGTAAATCGGGACAAAACCCAAGGTTGGACCAAAACACATTTTTCTTTTACAAATTCACAAAATGTATATATTGATAGTTGTACTTTAGAGACAGTTTTAAATGTATGGTTTGTATTGATGTTTTCTTTTTTCCTGTGTATCTGTAAAATGAGGACATTTTTATTCAGAGAGAGTGCTAGGGCAAACCCTTTTTCATTGCTTAGGGCACCTTGTATGTACTTTAATGACAAATAAACTTGAACTTGAATTTTCTAAATTGTTTACAGATTGAAAATACTTTATTAGTGATTTTCTGATGCAAATATCTCAAATAGATAAACTTATTTTATCACTATTTGTTTAACAGGTGACAGTGTCTTGGTTGCCTTGACGAACCTCATCTTTAAAGTTTTGGATCCTATGCTGGAATTTATTGTGAGGCAGTTATGTGGGCAGCTGCAAGAGGTAACCAAAACACCTTTGAATAAGAAAGACCCTGTGGAATACCTTTGTCTGCAAATGTGTTGTCCTGTTTACAGTTGTTTGACATAGAGCGAGCTGATATGTACATGTGCGTCCTGAAGAATCTGGTGATCACTTGCCGATCTGTACCGCTGCTCCACAGCAAATTTCAACAAACCTATTTCCCCAAACTAATCCGCTTCAACCTCACGATCCTGACAGAACCAAGTCAGCAGGTACACAGTTAACCCACAGCAGTCCTATCACCTGACAACAATTTCTGCCCCTTATGTCGCTTGATTACTCATAATTAAGGCCTGTGTCTTGTCAGAACCCATCAGTGTCGGCGCAGGTGGCTAGAGTTGTTGCGATGGCCTCGATGGCTTTGGTGTGCAGTCTTCTGGAGCAGGAAGTGATTGACACACAATCTGTGTCGGAGCTGAGGATGCTGAACGAGCACTTCTACAATCCAGCGTTATTATCTCCAGCCTCAGTTGGGTGCTTCAACGAGACCCTGCTGAAACCATCTGCAATAGACGGTCTAAAGTAAAACACATGATTTCAACTCGCGTTATTCACAGACTGACTTGCCATAAAGCAATAACTTCTTTTGCTATAGTGACGCAGCTGGACACGGGTCTATGCGGCAGGACTGGGGCCGTGTTGTTGCACACTACCTGAGTGACCAGTGGATCTGCCTGAGCGTCCTGCTAAGGGCTTTCGGGATTCCTGAGAGTGTGAAATCTCAGTCCTCTACGATTTTCAAGACATCAGTGAGTTCTGCCGTTGAGGGCCTGTCTCTTGTGCCCAGTAACCTAGTGCTGCCCATTTTTGCCTATTTGGAAACCGCTCTTCCACTAGTAAGTATTTGTATTTTTGTATATTTCATTACAGCCCTTGTATAATGTATTGTTGGTTTATTTATTGTCTATATAACCAAATACAATGCCTTTTATTTTGTTCGTAGTTAGCCCAGCAAGATGAGTCCCTCTGTGTAGATCCGATCGCTTTGTCTTGGGACCTCGTTCAGGGACTGAGCACAAATCCCCTTGACTTCTGGCCGTCACTGAAAGGTTTTATTTCAATGGCTTTTCACAGGAAACTCCTTGTGTTGACCGACACGCAGGCCCCTGATCTCACTGCAACCATAAAGAGGGTAACTAAACGATGCTCAATGGATTCATAAATTGACTGTTAATTAATGTGATTCCGGCTTTACTTTTAGATTGCCTCCGAGCTGATGGAGTCATCTCAATCCAAAAGTGGTTTGTTTGGAGTGCTAATCCAACACTGCTGTCAGTTATGGCTCCCCTTTGGCCAAAACAGAGAGGTCCAGGACTCTGTCTTTGGAAGTGTTTTTACTCACATTGATATTCTTGTTGAAGCCTGTATCTATGGACCAGTGATGAGGAGAGATCAGCGGTGAGAAGATTTGGCTTTGTATGTTTATGCAAGCTCCCAGTCATTCAGCAGTTTTCATGTGGGTTCAAATGAGGAAGTTTCTCTTTCCTCCTGGAAGACTTCTCACTCATAAGTTAAATGATAAGACTGGGTTATAGGTTACAAGTGGATTTACACCGACACAGTCCAGTCAACGATATTTGAAAATGTTGTCTATGATTAACCATTTGTCATTTTATTCTTGTGATTGAGAGATATTGTCTCTTAAAGGCTCATCCAGGATGTCCAGAGCTATGTGGAGCAACTTGGTGAGGAGTGCGCGGCTAATGTTGTACTTTGTGGGTAAGCGCCTTCAAATATTTTCAATATGTTCTCATTTTGAGAATGCCACTAGAGGGCCACCTTTCTTTGGACAAGCTAATCCTGAATTTTCACCCCCAGTGACAACAGGGATGAGCAGTTACCCCGCATTTGTGCCCTGTCTTTACTCTCTCGACTAGATCCGAATGATTTACAACACCAAAAGCTGATGCAAAATGTAGTCCTTGAACTGTTGAAAAAGGTATTTTTGATTTATTTTAAAATAAAATCACAGATGATGTCTTGGTTCTTGACTTGAATCATAAATGGAGGCTCAATTTAAACATGTTGCGCCCCTATTTGACTTTACCCTCCCCTTTATCTTCAGGATAAGCATATATCATCCTCTAAGGTGCGTTACTACAGCAACTCAATCCAACATCGAGTGAAAAACCGGATCTGGCAGACCCTCCTGGTGCTACTTCCCAAACTCTCAGAGGTAAAGACTGCACTTTGGCACATGTGGATTTTTGTTAAAAATGAATACATATACATAGAGGTTATCGCTTTCCTCCAGGATTTCATCAGTACGATGCTGAGCAGTGTGTACGAGGTTGGATTTTGCAGTAACCAGGCCTCCGTGAAGTACCTGATTGAATGGATGATGATTTTGATCCTCGCCAAATACCCGCGACACATGGAAAGCTTTTGGGACTGCTTTAACGTGGTGAGATCTCAATCTGTTCCACATGAACTGACGTAATAATCCAGTGATGCCAAAGATGTGGCTTTAAATTATATTTTCCAACATAAAACATTGTGCTACTAGACCTACTGACTGCTAGAGCTACTGACTGCTAGAGCTACTGACTGCTAGAGCTCCCCATTGCCCCCTGCAGTGGCCTCTCCTATATCTGCTACGCACTCCACCTTTTTTGGGATCGAGAGTGAAACGATGGCATCCACACCTATGACCTAAAATTAGTTTGGCTCTCTCTCTGTTATAATCTGTTTCTGAACTGTATTTTTCTGTTTTGTGTGAAGGAACATGAGAAAACTAAAGTCAGCATCTGCACTTTCCTTTCGGTTTTGGTTCATTTTAATGTGATCCTTCCACACATCAATGACCAGGTAACACTCATTATGGTCGTATAGTGTCTGACTTTGCACATTTATTAAGAAAAGAAGACACAATGACCATCACTAAGCTCATTTTACAGATATTTCCTGAAGCTGCTTTTGTAATGTGTCTTCTGCTACAGGTCGCACAGTTACGCAAAGCACTGGACGTCATCCTGCAGTGCTGTTTCAACCATAACTTCAGTGTGCGACTCTATGCGTTGTTGGCTCTTAAACGGGTGTGGAGTTTGGCAGAGGCCAGAGCCGTTAATGAAGAAGGAGCAGACAGTGTACGCTCGCTGTCTTCTGTTATTACAGCCTGTCTCAACCAGGCTGAAGCCATGCAGCGCACTGGGTGAACATAATGCAATAGAAGAAAGAAGGGAAATAATTAGGTTTTGTGTTAATTTTAACTTGTGTGTTTTAGAAATGCAAACAAAAACTGGATAAAAATTCAAGAACATTTCTTTTTTGGTGCCTTTCACCCTGTCAGAGATTACAGTCTGGAGGTGAGTTTCATTTGAGGAAGTACAAATCTGCATCTGCTACAGTCTGGTTCATAAACCTCTGCCGTCGAGCTTAATGTAATGTTTCACTCTTCATAAATAAATGCATGAAATCAAATGAAAGAATAGAGTAAAAAAACGGATGACTTCATTTACTACAGCAGTTTCAGATTTGAATAAAAAAAATAGTAAAGTTTGTTGCCACCCCAATACCCTGGCCAGTATGGCACTTACACTCTGGTGTTCTCGTCCCGCCGACCATTTGTTGAATGTCTCGCCGCTTTTCTCCACCTTTTACCCTGTGCTGTCCTCCTATCCATTATTGCCTAAGGACCAAAAAGTTGTACAAAAGATACTAAGTATTTTAATTGCCATTTAAGATGAGGATCTCCAACCAGTAGCTCGCCAGCCCTTTCCAAGTAGCTCCTTAAAGGCTTTCTACATTTGTGCATCGACAATAAGTAAAATTTATACAGTTGCGCTCAAAAGTTTACATACCCTTTTAATCTTTTGGCCATTTTTCATAGAATATGAATATAACACAAACATATTTTTCCCACTCATGGTTAGTGGCTGTGCAAAGCCATTTATTGCCAAAAAACTGAGTTTACTCTTTTGAAATCATAATGAAACAAACTACTCAAATGTCTCTGATCTAACGTTTACATGACCTTCTACAACTGCCAGGAAAATTGTTCAGGAGGAAAGAAAAACTCACTTCAGCTGAAATACAGGACTCTGACAAAATTGGACTGAAAAAATGTATGTTTATTTCACATGCACAATATGTAAACTTTTGATCAGGGACATTTGGTTAGTTTCTAGTTTAAAAGCGTAAACAAACAGTTTTTTTTTGACAATAAATGGCTTCACACAACCACTAACCATGAGAGAAATAAAGGTTTTTAAGTTATCATTCATATTCTATGAAATGCATAAGTTTACATACCCCAACATTCTTCAACATTTTTTCTTTTCTTTTGAAAGTGTTGAAATAACATCTTGGTTGGAGGTGAATTCCCGCATAGTTGCAAGTAGCTCGCTGCTATTTTTGTTGCTCACGGCGTAAAAAAAAAGGTTATAGACCCTTTTAAGATAAGATTCATAACAAAAGCAAGAAAAGATGATGCTATGAGAGAATTGCAACGTCACAGTAAAAGGAGAGACTGACAGATTTTGTAATGTATGTATTAAACCTACATTATACAGTAACTGTGTATTCTTTTTTGCACTTTGAAGACGGTATTGTACACCTTTCCCAGCCTGTCGGATTTGGCTGATGATGAGTGGATCCCTCCTTGGAAATTTCAGAAGATGCCATATTTTTCTGACGGTCCGACTTGTCCTTTGATAAACCCCGCCTCGGACCTGAGAGAACTCAACCCCGGAGACTGGACCCAGCAAGACAAAAGTATGGCAGCACCTTCACAAGGAGCATGTTCAAATGTCTTACCAATTCTGTTTTGTAGGTGAGCAGGATAAGGAAGAGCGCTGGGCTGAAGTGCAAAAGAAGATTACTCCTTGGAAGCTTGACATTCAGGAGCCGGAACCAGAGCTTCAGCTAATACCACAACAAAGAGCTGCTCGTGTTGGAAAAACACACAGGGCTCTGCTAGTGGTGGCCTCACTTATCGACAAACCCACTAATTTAGGAGGTAGGATTAGGCAGATATGCAATCACATTCATTTTGAACTGATAAATGGCCTTGTCGTAATTTTTGGTTATTGCAATGTAATTAAATTCTTAGTTGATTTGTACAAAAGCCCACCACAGCTGTTAATTCACTTTAACCTTATCATGGTTTATACAGGGAGCAGGCAGCTATCATAGGATTTCTTTTCCCAAAGTGTCCTTTATAGCCTTTGTGTCACTTGATGAGGGTTAAAATCAATATTAATGTGTTTTTAAAGGCAACGACGCATTTGAAAAGACAATATTTGTTTTGCATGATGTAACTGGACACATTAGGCCTTTCTGTTCAGTAAATGTTTTACTGGGAATGCCCCCCTTGTCTTTTGATTTGTGTATGTTAGTGTTACCCATAGCAACAGCCCAATAGCCTCTTAACACAGTAATTATTTCCAATGGTCAATGTGACCTCTTTGACAAATGAAATGGATTGTTATTTTGTGTTTTATAGGCTGTGTGGAGATATCATGTTTTTTTAATATACATTTTTGCCTTAGGTCTGTGCAGAACTTGTGAGATTTTTGGAGCCAGCGCTTTGGTCCTGGACAGTCTTCGCCACGTTAACGACAAACAGTTTCAGTCTTTGAGTGTCACATCAGAGAGATGGCTGCCTTTGTTAGAGGTAAAGTAATATGCAGTGTTTTCAGCAGTTTTTAGACTGTCTCTATGGCACTGTAACCCTTAAAAGTTGTTCTCACCGATCTCCTGGGCTGTGGGTCAGGCGGGTTACAATAAGATGTATTTGTCTGGTGTTTTGCTATCTTCCGTGCTGTACAATGACCAAACGGCAGGACAGATTCAGCTTCTCTTCTTTATTTCCAGAGCGGCACAACTGGAGCCAACGCCTTCACTCTCTAGACGTCTCGTGCGTCTCTAAATAAGGCTGTACCATAAGCAGTGTAGGAACCAATATATTTTTAGGACACAGAGCAGGAGAAGAAAACCTAAATAATAATCTGCCAAATGAATAAACAAGGAACAACTTAAATATACCCCAAATAATATGTAATGAATAAAATTATGAAACACAAATCTAATATTACAGGACTATTGTCAGTGTAAGAGTCAGCCAGAAGTTACATTAACTGAAAATGATCTTTCAATTTCATTTTGAAATATTGAAAATCAAGCCTTTGTCGTCTTTTGAGAGTTTTACACACACGCACGCACGCACGCACACACGTTTTAACACAATGTAGTTTCCAAATTCATGTTCCAGGATTATATTTAGATTTGCATCCATTTATCCTGGCATCTGTGTTTTCTTACACACATAATACAATGATCACGGCAGATTTTTTCTTGTTTGACTGAGAAAAACGATCCCTTGCTGTCAGCTTTATTTCAGATTTAGTCAATGTCGCCACAGTTCTCAAACCCTCAGGGCAACCAGAATATAGAGCAAAATCTAAAATCTATAGCTATGTACATAATATATACACAACCTGGGAGAGAAGGGGTGGGGCAGTTTATAAATACAGGTGGAAGTGGAGGGAGGGAGGGCAGGGAAGGGAGAGAGTTTAGCTTCCTGACAACCTGGTGGATGAAGCTGTCCTTTTTTGGCTGGACATGGACCATTGTCTCTTCCCAGAGGCGCACACTTAAGAGACTAGTGTCTTGGTTGCATATAGATAAATAATTACAGTGTTTTGTCATTAAGGTTTTATTGCTTTTAAAAATTAGATAGAATGAGTGGGTCACATGACAAAATCTACCAATCTCTTTTTACCTCCTAGGTACAGCCTGTGGAGCTAGCAGACTTCTTGCAGCTAAAGAAGAGTGATGGATACTGTATTGTTGGTGTGGAGCAAACTGCCAACAGCCACAGCCTCGAGAGCTACCACTTCCCTGAAAAAAGCCTGCTACTTTTGGGGTAAAACAACATTTAGAAAACCTAATACATCTGTGATAATGTGGCTCAGCCCACTGCTCCCTGTGCTCTAGTTCAGTTAAAGGTGTTGGCTGACAGTGCTATTTAATCTAAGTGCATGTTTTCAGTGTCTTCCCCTCGGGACACTGTACCTGCCAGAGCATGCTGGGATATAATTGGCTGTCCCGCTGGGAAGGGCACAGGAAATGGATTGCATAGAAGAACACAAGGCGTGTGACACAGACGGCAGGAGAATAAAGTCGTAGCCCCTGACCTCAAATCTGGGACGGCTGAATGTCTGAAAATAATTGGCGACTGTGTCTGTTTGAAGTCGTGTAAAACAAAATGCCTGGTAACACCTTGTTCCCCTGAAAACTCCCCACTCTTTTGTCCTACTTTGCGTCATCTACGTTTTCAAAGCGATGCAAAAAAAACAAAAAAAACTCCATTTGAACAGTTTTCCCTGGCAGAATCTCAGCCATTTGATCATCACGAGCACCTGTGGAGTTTTTCCCCTTTAGCGGATCTCTGTTGCAGCATTTTATTATATTCGATTTGATTTTAAACACAGCACTTTGTTTGTCTGCCTGACCATAGCAAGTCACAAGGCAGTCCCATGAACAAAGAAATGAAAGAAAGAAATATTCTGTTTTGCGAGTCTAGATAATATCTAATGGCATTGTGAACCAGGTATCATTTGAGTAACGATGTTTACATGAAAGTATTTCCTCTTCCTTGCGCTCATGAGTAATTCCAACATGCTCCAATAAGAAATTAACATCCATAAAATTAATTTCTGTTTTGTTTGGCTCCTTGTTCAGTTTATACATGTATCGGTTGCATCTTAAACTCGCGGCTTGACGCTGAGTACTTTCACAGCTGTGCTCTCTCCAGCTCAGCATGGAGCAGCTTAATCTCTCATCAGTTCACTATTATCTCACTCAGTTGCACTCGAGATAAATGGGACTCCTCTAATCAGGGTTCTCACTGTGTTTTTCTGAACTTCCCCTCTATCCACTGGGTACTAAACTTATTACACTTTTAAGTCCGCACTAAGCTTATTCTTGCATGTGTTAGTTACTATTCAGTGCACCCTTTAATTAACTTGGAGACAATTTTACTTAGGTTTTGTCCCGTTTCTTTTAGTCCTTAGGGCTGCACAATACAGTATATCATGAAAAATATTACGAAAATTGCATGGAACTTATAAATGTGCAAAAAAAAAATCTGGTTTAGTTAAATCTTTCATCGTTTAGTCTTGTTTTGACACAATTTGGTGAAAAAACAAACAATTTATGTGTTACATTTGTTGTAATGTGTTGAAATGCAGGGTTTCCGCGGGGCATTAAAAAGCATTAAAAGTCCTTATATGATAAATTACATGAATTGTGTCATTAAATTGAATTCAAACATTAAATAACCATAAATCTATTGAATATGGAAATTAATATCAAATATGTCCTGATTTGTGGTGTTTGTAGCATTAAAAATGTAGTATTTGGGCATTAAAAAGCATTACATTTGACTTGCCACTACCTGTATAAACCCTGAAATGGTTTAGTAAATTATTACAATAATATTGTTATCGCAATCTATCATGGAGCCCTAGTCCTTGTTCACTGTTAACTTTGGTTTAGTCCTATTAGTTTAGACCAGGCTTAGACCTAGGTTAGAACTGGTTATGACTTGGTTTAGTCTTCTTAAAGACCAGGTTTATAAAAAAAATATAATTCTCTGGTGATCCTCTGGGAATGATCTTTTTTCTTAGATGCTACTAATATGGAAAACAGACACTAAACTCACATAATTTATTTATTTTTTAGATCATTAAAGGCCCTATACCTGTTTATTTGTTTACAGTTGTGAAATATGGAGCGGAAGTTTAAACCAGAGGTGCACTAAGTGTGGCCCGGGGGCCAAATGTGGCCCTCAGACCAATTTTTAATGGCCCATAATGTTCTTGTTGAATTGGCAAACTTTGCCAGAGATGATACTTTTTACTGCAAGTTTAACCATTCTGCACAATTAACACTTTATTTTTGGAGCTTGCATTAAGGTTCCAGACTAAATACAGGTGTGGGAAAAGGTTTAAACCTCTCTTAAATTTGAATGTTTGACTGGCATCTGTGGCCCTCCATGTCGTATACAGTACACTTCAATATGTGGCCCTCGGTGAAAAAAGTTTGGATCCCCCTTGTTTAAACTGTTAGTCCAAAGTAGGCCTACTTCCCAACAGTCCTAACACATTCCTAACATCCAAATTCTCCACAGGGATGAGTATATAAACATGTTTCACAACAGTCGGGATCGATTTTCAGGGCCACTGTCACAGTAATTCTAACAAAAACTAGACTGCACGCTCACAATCGGTAAAAATGCTTTGTAATTACACCCCCCCCCCACAAATCTGCGTATTCCAAACATTGATACAAAATAAATCCAGATTTATTTAGTTGCATTTATTACATACCCAAGTGCATATTAACTCACTGATCCTTGTGTTGTTACTGTTGGCAGTAATGAGCGCGAGGGCATCCCGGCAAACCTGCTGCAGCTGTTGGACGTGTGTGTGGAGATCCCGCAGCAGGGAGTCATCCGGTCGCTCAACGTTCACGTCAGCGCTGCGCTCCTGATCTGGGAATATACTCGGCAACATCTCATCCCCGTCGCAAACAAAGCGGACTCCAAAGCCAAGTGAGAGAGAAACTCATGGCGCTACAGTGAAAGCATCATCACTGCCTGATATATACTGTACGTGGTGTGTCACGAGGGGGGCTTTTTACTTGGACCGAGACCGTTTGATGCTGGATTGAGACATATTCGTGGACACTGACATGGGTGAATCAAGTCTTTGTCATCATATGCCCTTCCTGGGGAAAAAAAACGTGTAAAGGTCTGCTTTTGAGATGGGATTTCAAAAGATAAACTCACATGGATGAATAAAGTTGTATCTTTTTCTGTTCATCTGGACTTGGAGACACAAGGCTCTATTGCATCTGTTCTTGTGAATTATTTTATACAGTAAATAATGTGCTATTTTAGAACATCATTTCTCATATTGTTTTAAATGAATTAATAAAGTGTTAAGTTGTATGTCGTTCCTGTCCTTGAATTGAGCACTGTGTTTAAACAGAGCTTGGTGCAAACTTGGTGCATCCACACTCTCCTCCCTCTTTCAATTGTCGGTTCACCTGGAGACCGAGCCGGCTGCAGACGGGCTCCTTCAGTCCTAGACGTTGGCTCGCTCTCGCGCTGCTGTCCCTGTTATTTTCCGTCATGTGTCTTTAGGATCCACAGCGCTCCCGAGAAGATGAGTGACCCGGGCTCCAGCTTATGGACCTCTCTTCGTTTTGTGATGAACGCAAACTGGACCCAGGATAGAGAGGAGGGGGCACTGTCGCCGCACACTCAGCTTTTTCTGAAGATCCTTATGATACTGATGTGTGTTGGAGCTGTAACAGGTACCAAAATTGCTTTCTTGTAATTGTGTCGGAACAGTGTGTGCTCCTTTTAATGTAGACAATTATTAATGTTAATTCCCATTGCTATGTTGCCTATTAGGAAGTACATTTTGCAAGAGAGTGCAGATGAGAAGTGGGAAAAGTAAAGTTTTGTTTGGTTTATTTGGTTGGGACAGTGCGTGCACATGAAGAATGCATGTGAACACGCCACTCCGGATTATAGCCTTGGGCTAATTTCCATCCGTTGTCCCACATTCGCACTCACAAACTCACTCTCATTCATCCTGGCCTATTGTACATGTTTTTAGTGGTAGGGGAAACCGGAGCACCCAGAGGAAACCTACACAGACACGGGGAGAACATGCACACTCCACACAGAAAGGCCACACGGGCCGGGAATCCAACCCGGGACCTTCTTGCTGTGAGGCAAGAGCGCTATCCACTCTGCCACCGTGCCACCAAATGTTACAAATTAAATACATTACTGACATTAGAATCATATAATTTATAATGGCCACATTCTAGTTCAGTATTATCACATGTGTCAGTTACATACAAAAAAAAAAGTGCATTTTTAAATTTGTATTAAACCCATTTGGAAAGAAGAGGTCTATAATTGTTGTAAACCCTCAAAATCAAACTTTATACTGTATCTGCAATGTCTCCCTGTACAAAGTTGTATAGGCGGTAAAAGCTTTATTGGAATTTATGCATTGCACACTTCCAAACCATCCTCCCCTTTGCAACAAATCACTCTGGCAGGATTCATGTTGACCAATGAGATGAGCTTTCCTGTGTACTGTGACCAAAGAGGGTCCAATTTCCAGGGGGGGGTACCTTTAAAAATTCTCTCTCCTCATTTTGCAAAGTTATCAACATGAAATACAACATGAAGTACAAGATGTACCTAAAAAGCATAATCGTGTTTTTGTAGGTAATATTCTTGTCATTGTTATCGTGGCGGCCACAAAGACTTTCCACTCGGTGACATCAGTGCTCATCATGAACCTGGCTGTCAGCGACCTGCTGGTGGGAGCAGGAGTCATGCCTTTTATCGCTCTGTCCCTCATGAACGGCGGATGGGAGCAGTGTACTGTAAGTAACAACACTGTTTTCTTCATCCATAATGGGACGGGCAAGGCTGAATACTTACGAAGAGCTTTGGATGTTAGAAATCTGTTAGGAATATTGTGAGTGAGGTTTAAACTCACTCACAATAATGAAATTGGGAGTGAAAGTTTAAACCTCACTCAATATTGTGAGTGAGGTTTAAACTTTCACTCCCAATTTCATTGTTATAAACTTGTCAATTGTAAAATAGGGCCTTCAAATATCTAATTACAAGATATAGGCCCATGGAACTGTATAGAGGACTCTCTTGGCACCATTTTATACACTATTATCTATACTTAAAACAGCTTACATAAGAGAACTGATTCTCCTGTCTTTCTGGCAGGACCTGTGCTTGTATGTGGGCTACGCCTCCTCTGTTTACTGCACAGCTTCGGTCCTGACACTGGCAGCTATAGCCCTGGACCGTTACTACTCCATCGTAGACTGTCTACACTACACCTCCCGCTGCACCCTGTGGAGGACCTGTGTGGTTGTGATGTGGATCTGGCTGCAGGCCCTGACCACCAGCTGCCCCCCTCTCCTGGGCTGGGGCTCAGTGAAATATGTGGACCCCATGTACAACTGTGCCATCAACTGGGCTGCTAGTCCAAGCTACACTGCCTTCATGGCTGTGCTGTCATACCTGATTCCTGCCACGGTCATTCTCTTTTGCTACTTCAACATAGTGAAGGTGGCACGCAGTCACGCCCGGAGAATCCACACACTGGAGGACTCTGTGCAGCGCAGCAGGGACCCCACTGCTGTCTTTGCCTCAGGGGATCCATCACGTCAGAACTGCGGGAGTCGGCACACACCTTCAAAACTCATCTATCATGTGAGCGGACAGTTTGTATCTGAGCTCGGTGGAGAGGAGGGGGCCCTCGCATCAAATGCAAGGCACAGCACATCCCCTTCTAGGCGCTTCTTTGCTTCTCTTGCACAAACTGTGTCCACACCATCTTTGCAAAACTCCCAACCAAATCACCATGGAGTGGTCCGCCTATTCCTGGTCATCTCTGCCTTCTTCCTTTGCTGGACACCTTATGTGGGAGTGTCTATTGTCCAGGCCACAGAAATGGCAATCTCGGGCCAGACTAATCTTGTCCCACCGTTCGCTGTCACCTTCTCGTACTGGCTGGTGCTGCTGAACTCAGACATTAACCCTTTACTGTACGCTCTGTTGAGCAAGCGTTTCCAGGGAGCCTTTCACGTACTGAGGCAGAAGATAAGAGCACGCCTGGGGAGCGTGGTGGGTAGAGGAGGGCAGGTCAGAGCGGAGGTGGAGGAAGGCAGGAACAGTGAGCCCAATACTCTCACTTCAAATCCCATCATGCCCTCCTGCTCACAGAGTGCAGAATGTGACACTTCCAAGTATTGCTCTTCAGTATTTGCTGTAAGTACAAACTTAAGTCAAACTTGTGAAACGCAGCTCTGCAAAGTGTGTCATGCAGACCAGGGCTCATGGCAGCTGGACTCTAGAAGCAAAAGGCTGGACTCTCTGCAGGTCCCTCCTCAGCCACTAGAGGGCAGCAGACTTCCGTTCTCTGCATTGACCAAGGAGCGTCAGGCCACTTTCTTTTATGGAAAAATAACAGTCAGAGTTGAACATGATGTCTTATAGTATGTTCTCTCCAAAAAGTGAAAAGCCAACCAAAGACTCTAAAGTACATACATATTTTTATATCCAACAGAAGGGTGTGGCACTTGAAGGAAACTGAACATCAAGGCTATTAAATCCATTATTTATTATTTTTTTAAACGCCTCTTTCTCAGTTGTGATAATCATATGTTCATATGCATTTTTGTGTAAAAACCATCATTCCTTACAAAGGTTTACATTTATGTCTAGCAATAATTCCAGAGGAATACAATATATTTCATTATTGTCATAAAGAATGACAATGGGAAACAGTGCTAATGTACTCTACTGCAAAATAAAGACAAAGCAGTGGAGTAGTTCCAGCAGGTTCTGCTCATACAGTATGTGCATGCTCCTCCAGATGTTACTGTGTGTCCAGTCTGGTAAAATCAGCAACAAAATGCAAAGATATAAAACATCCTGGTGATCAATGAGATGAATTCAATAAGGACAGTATTAAGAGTCTCTCTGCACTGTAAACAAGAGCATTGAGTGGTTCAGAGGTGATCATACATTCACAACAAGGCGCAAATGCCATCAGTGTCTCAAAGCTGGTGCCACAGTCCGAGGGGGAGTTGTTTAACTTTTCAATAAACTTATTGACTTAACCCTTGACAAACCTGCATAAGGATTTGGCTTTCAGGCCATAGGACATCACTCTGACTATATTGAGTCATGAAAATGTTCAGGCTGATTTCAACTGATTGATGTGTAAAACTTACTTTCTAAAAGTAACATTTATTTACATGAGCGAATAAAGACCAGTAGGATGTGTTTGAAGACAATGTTTAAATGTATATTGGACCGTATCTGATTTACATCTCACATGTATCAATTATTTCTTTATGTGCTTTGACAATGTATGAATTTGACATTTGTAGATTACAGTGTGTAGAGTGGATGGAGGATAGCTTACTACAGCTTTATTAGATCTCCAATTTCCCACGCAATATAACAGAATGATGCTGGTTTTAAATTACTTGGGACAAAATATGCATCTAATGAAAAGTCTTAGCTGTACTTTAGCCCCAGGACAGGAATAGGGCCAAAGGGAGCCAATCTGTGTGGCCAGGGCTTCTGTCTTGCTTTTCTTTGGATGGAAAAAGAGGGAGGTGAAGATTTCTCAAACTCACATTGATCATAAGATGTCCAGACAGGCCTCTTCACACCACATCATCCTCTCAGGTCTCTATCTGAAATAAATCTGAGGTGTGAAACAGCTATGTACAGTGTAAAGAAGGCAGGTAGTTATCAGGACCTCTTCAAAAAATGTCACTGTGGACCTCCTGTTTCATCTATCTGGCATTTGTATTTAGGCAATGTTCTTTGGATCTTAATAGTTGTGAGCATGTGTGTAGTCTCGTAAATGCCTCAAAACATCTGAATGCAAAAAAAAAAAAATCAAATTAAGAAGTTTCCCCAGGCAAAACGACACAATCAGATTTTTTTTACCTGAACAATTTTGGGTGAAGGATTACAATTCATGAGTCCATGCATCATCTTGGGTCATTTCTGAGAGAAAATAGTACGACAGCGGTACATTACTCGCCTGTTCAAGTGGCGTCCCCCATGTCTTTGTAAATAAATACCCAAAATATCACTACTGACCCTTGAAGCTGCAGGAGGACCGGGTGCCAGGCGGGTAACGGCGCACGTTCCAGCACTGACTCTCGAGTGTCTCATTTCGGGCCTGTGCGAGTTCGCCAGACGGAAGTCAATGTGCAAATGTCGACATGGACGTTCTGGCTCTCGTCCTCCAGTTCAGCCCGGCCCCCGCCTCGCCGCTGCCGTCTGCCGGCTCGTCGCGCTTCCGTAGCTTGGTGCTGAGCTGGATGATGCACTGGTCCCAGTCCTCGGGGAGCAGCAGCATGAGGAAGCCCAGGCAGATGATGGAGACCGCGATGAGGCGAACCGTGTTGAAGTGGATTTCGCACGTGTACAGGTCCACCACTGACGGAGATGGAAGACGAAGGGTTAGCATTGACGGGAAATGGATATTGTGTAGAAGTTATTGGAGAAAATCCGAGTGACTTACAGGCATTTACAGGAACGCTGAGAACGATGCCAAGGGAAATTAAGGTTGGATAAGTAATTGCAATGCCGAAGTTTACCAGGATATTAAAAGCTGTAAACAAAGTGAATCATAACAGTTAAACAGTAAACTTATAAACTAGCTTCATGCTGTCGTATTTTAATTTATTTGCAAAAGCCTCACGCACCGAAAAGTAGGGCTGCTACGCCACAGAAATATGCCCAGGGGATGTCTGCCAGAGAAGCGATGTACTCCACATGTGTAAAATACAGAATGGCGGGCACAAAGCTGAGGAAAATAAAGTTGGCACTCCCGACGATACTCAGGAAAAGTGCGGCTTCTCCAAATTTGGCACTGCCCAGGACCATCTTGAAGAGTACCTTGTGACGAAGGGGAAGGAGAATTACAAATGGTGTGTGTCATGAATTGCAATATACTGTATAGCCTCCTGCAGGAGCGCGGAGCTATTGGCTTCGGGGGTGCACCTGCCAAATGCCTGCCATAACTGTGGCGTAAGGCCGCGGCTGCCTGTTTGACACATTAGGCAGCACTGACAGCAGGACAGTAGAGACAGGGGCTTGTCAAAATATAACTCCACTGCATGCTCTATTGTGAGGACAGGAAAGCTTAACCTCTTAAGCCCGTGGCAGTTTTTTCCGAATTTGGTACACATATCCTCTGAAGGCTTTAACAGCTTGTAAAATGTCTAAAATGTTCATATTGCTCTCATATGATATGAATGTCTATGGGGAGACTGTAGATGTGAACATTTTCAAGAAAATCATAGTGGGCCTGAGTAACTGAGGTTGAAAGACAGAAAATATGAATTCCGCCTAAAAAAAAAACACACATTATAGAAGGTCAGCAGCTTGTTTTCATTGTGAAGAAGCAAATAAACATCATAAATAGTAACTATATGATAATTATTGACTTTTTACCAACTCTTTATCTGTAACAATAAATAATTGAAAACTTATTGAGGTTTTGATTTAAAATAAATAGTCTAGGCGGAATCCCATTGTAACAAATAGGGCACAATTTGGCACTTTTTGGCCCAAAAAATTCAAATTTGTAATAATGAAATTGAAAATTTTGGATCCTATTTACACACTGCAAAAAGAGATATATTGATTAAAATTAGCTTGAATTCAGAATATTTGACGTTATTCTGAGTAATTTTGACTTGCCAAGTAAAATACACTTTTTTTTTGTGAACACATTTTTTAAAAGAGACTAAAATAAAAAAAGGATTGTCGCTAAAAGTGGCATGTCCCCAAAAATGGGGACCCTCGGACTTAAGAGTTTAAGGCCAACCACAAAACCTCCACAAATGTTTCAGATATGTTCAATTTACATAATCAATGAAATGAAACCCTCGTCTCCTACGCACCTGCCCTAAGGATTTGATCCTTAAAGTCCTTTTCTCTACATAATCAATGTAAAAATCCCAAATAAAAGCGAGTTTGTTTTGTTTGACACGAAATACCTTGTAGAGTGCTGACATCGAAGCAGAGGCCACGACCAAAGTGATGCCTATGACAGAGTGGCTGTGAAATCCATCAGCGTAGGTCATCATTACAATGCCCGCTATAGCCAAGATAGCAGCCACTATCTGTAGACAAAGAGAACGGGGACATTAGAGAGTGACGAATGGGGACACGCTGCTCACAGTGGGGTAATAAAGAATCGCAAGCCACGACCGCTGTGAGGAGAGCAGCAGGCACACATGGCCTTCATGTAGACACTCAAATCATAGCAAAATTAATATTTGAACACAGCTTTATTAACTGTCACTTGTCCTACACACGACCCTTGAGACATAATCAGCTCCCCGAGTGCTTCTACACAGGATGTAGTGCCTCTGCAGCGCTGCTTTGCTTGTCATGCATTGATTTGCGTTGCACTGTCGTCGTGTTTACAAACCAAGTACCACCTAGATCCACATCCTCCCTGCGCTGCCTCTGGGATTATCCAGGAATCACATGGCTACAAGACGCACCAAACCATCTGCTTCTCCCAACAACAGCGGCCAACCTTGTCAATGTTTATCAGCATGCTTCGGTACTGGGCCGGTGTGGTCATCATGTCCGTGAGGCTGCGGTGTTTGAGCTATAGTGATGGGGACAAGGTGCAGTCCAGCTGAGTGGATTTGCTCTGCATTAGGAGGTGTCAAGAAGATAAATGAGCCATGCGTTTTTGCTGGGCCAAAGCTTTCGGACACCTCTGGCAAAGCGTCTGTTTCTGCACTGCGGGCCTCATGTCACTCACAGCTACACCTCTCATTTAGTGTGAAGACTCTTTGCTAACAGGGTCACTGGCCTTGAGGTGTAAGTGTTAAAAATGCTTCAGCAAAAACATGAGGAGATCAGTGAAATTTCTGCAACCACACTCAAATCTCAATCTGTCACACTGACTGATTACTGTATACACAATTACAATCCTCCATTGTGTTAAAACTGACTATATTAGCTTTTTATGATAGGTATGATTTGTTAATACTGCCTAGTACTACATTTCAATAAGCCAAAACTTTTTAGTCTTTGCAATTTCACAGATACAGCCTGTGCTTAAGACTCTGCCCCTCTTTCTTGTTGCTGTAGTCTTTCACTTTGACAAACTCATCTAAGATCGCCTGCATTGCAGCGGGCACAGCACTCCCCTCCACTCAGCATGAGAGGCTGAGCGTGAGGGAGAGAGAAACAAGATTATGATAGCATTTCTCTCTCACTGAGCTCTATATCACAGATAATGGGGACGGGGGAGAGGGACAGCGTGAAGGGGAAAGGCATGGTTTTTTGTGTAAGTGTAAAAATAGGGAAAATCCTTTTTGCAAGGTGCAGGATGATATAAAGCACAAGAATGAACCTTGATTCTCACGCTTCTCTTTTTAAACGTGACCTGAATATACAATATATCAAAAAGAAACACATTACGGCTGGTTAAAGTGCTCTACGTCTTCATCTAATACTATCACACACTAAAGAAATACTCACTTTGTCCTTGAGTTGAAATGTTCTATGTTAAATACCTGACATTTTTTTCTTTTTGTAGTGCAGCATTATTTTTGCCCCATAAAAGTATAAAAAAGTAAAAGTAGTAACTTGTGGAAAAAATAAGCCTGATGCGTGAAGTCTTCATTGCATTATGATTTGTTGATGTGTATGGTCAACCCAACCCTTCAGAGTCAATATGTGATGAAAAGGGGTTTGCCTTTTTTCGTCACATATTGACTCTGAAGGACAGTAGAAATACCTATTCATTGTGTCACATTTTGACTAAAAAGTTTGAAAATAAGGTATAGTACCTTTAATTTGGATGTACCACATGTCTGTTTTTTTAAAAGAACAACTTATTGGTAATACAAGTTATTGGTAATTCATATTCATATGCATATTATTCATATTATTTGGTTTTCTGAAGCCTATGGCAATATCACTGCACAGTGGCCAGACCAAGCTAATAATGAAACGACTCTATTTAACTTTCAATGGCTAGTCGGTATTAAATCACTTTTATGGCAATGCAAAAGCCTGATGATCCAAATTATATTACCGTACTGTAAACAAAAATGTTTCATATAATACATGATCCCACTGACCAGTGAACCAATTACATTATGCAAATGATCAGATTTGTCTGGAAGCAATTTGTTGTTGAGTATTTAGTTTGTTCCTGGATGTATTAAAAGTATATCAGCGTTGCACAGCGCAGGTGTGTGTCTGCGGTGTTAGACGTGAAATAGAGTCTGACCTTACCCTGACCCCCATGAAGCGGTCGCGAAGCACAATCCATGAGAGCAGGAAGACAAAGGCCTTGTTACAACAGAAGAGCACAGACACGTCTGTTGTGTTGATCTTCCTGAGCGCCTGCAGGTACAGGTAGTTAGTGAGGATCCACAGGAGCCCGAAGGGAGCCACTTTAGTGAAAAACACTTTGGGAGTGAGTCCGTCATCCCCGAAAAACCTGCAGCACTCCCTATGAACACACAGAGGTTATTATGAACACACAGAGGTTATTATGAACACACAGAGATTATTCAAATAAACATGTATATTATATTATGCAGTATGTATGTTTTGTATGATGCCATAGACAGAGACGGGTGCAGCAGTACTCAAAGAAAAAATCTTGGCAATAATGTTCACAATGAAATTCCATAAGAAATTCCACTTGAAGTTTCCAAATGAAACCATTTTAAAGCCTTTGAGTCTTGTACATTACTTTACTGCATCACAGTTTGGTTTGTTGTGTTTAAATTGTGCATTGTTTACTGTTTGTTTTCAAGCTCCTCTGGTCCTTCCTGTTTCCCCGACAGAAAGCTACATAATGCATTTTTCATTCACACGCTGCTGTTTACACTGCTTATGTTGAAAGCATCTGGCCCCTGAAACAACAGAGTTGCAATCAGCCCAAACGGCAGCGCACCTCGCTGAACACACTCGAGTGACGTGAATCAGCCCCGTTCAGCTGACTCTGCTGACAAACTCAACAACATGACATTAGCTCAGTGAGGTTGTGTAAAGGGCTATAATCAGCACAAAAAAAAACTCCTGTGTGTGTCCATTTAACTAAAACACAGTACCATATTACAAACTTTACTTTCAAGCTGCTCACTTTGGGTTGCAAGTCACTGTAAGAAAATGCCATCTTACTTACTATCTGGAGTACCTTGTCAACTATATGCTTTGATGCCAAGAATGTCCAGTGTTGCAAAACCAATCTTTGTTCAGGTGCTATCAAAGACACCAGAACCCCAGTCTCTTTAGGGAATTTGCAGTTCTAGATGATTGGATCAGTTTGTATAGGTCTTGAGATCACTATTACATAATAAAATACCTATTGTTGTCCTCTCACCTTTTTAAGCTGAGAACTACCTGTATCTGCAATTTATGTAAACATAATCACAAGTATTTGAGTTTGCAGTTATTTCCAACAATCCAAGATCCCTGTGCGTGCCCTCAAAAAGGAAACACCGAAACATCGAGTGTGGAGTCATTCCCCTGAGTTCATCCATCCCCATTGCATCTACTGTGCTGCTTTCTTCTCCTCTTTGTTCCCCGCGCAGAGCAGGGCAGATGATACTTATGTCTAAACGCCAAGATTAATGGACTTCCTCGGCTGTGAAACCCTTTTGAAACCATTGGGAGATTTGGCTCGCTTTGCTTGCTCTCCCACAATGAGCAAATATGGACAGAAAAATGTCATTTCACAAGTTAAATATTTGGTGTCCATTTCCGGAAAATGAAAACAAATGAGCAATGACTTTGCATATCTACCTGCAGATTAACAGGTAACGGAAGAGAGACACACTCCCTCTTTGCCTGTAAAATAATGTCTGTGGGTATACTCAACTATACCCACGCTCGCTATACCAGAGTTCAATAAACTCTGTCCCTCTCAGAAATGTTATTTTATTTACAAAGCACAATTATAAACAATGTGACAAAGGAATCATCTTGGCTAATCCACAGGAGCTTCTCATTCCATAGTCTGGATTCAACAACAGAGAAAACTCGGTCTCCTCTAAGTTTGCGCCTGGCCTGGGGAACCACAAGCAGAACTTGATTTGTCGACCTGAGAGAAAGCGTCATGGAGTATGACATCAGCAGGGGGCGATGCCATTGAGGTATTGAAAAACAACTAATAGAATTTGAAAATCGATTCATCAGTACCGGACCCAGTGAATTAGTGAAATATGGTCATGCTTTTGGGAACCAGCTGAAGATGCGTCAACCATATTTCAAAAATGATGCCTTCAAACTAGTGCAGACTTTATCTAAGACTCAAATGAAAAAAAAAAATACCCCTTCACCACATCATTAATTTGTTTATCAAATTTGGACAGTGGACCTTGATAAACTACAGACCTATGATATATCTGCAATGATGCATGATTTCCAGTTAACCACAATAGCACAGCAGAGTCAGACTTTGCATAAAGTTACCATGATCTAGTGCCGAGGTGGGCAGACTAAAATTCACAAAACTAAATTCAGTGGTTAAAAATGATGAACGCAATGTTTTCACTTACATAAAGTATTATACATTTATTTTTATCTTTATTTAAAGGCACTATTTTCTTCCTAGCAGTAGAATAAAAACATTTTTTATCCTTAAGTATATTGTAAACTCAGACATGCATGGAAATAATACTGTACATCTAAATATTAAACAATTGTAACAATTTAATAAGTTTACAAGGTACTTTTCTCACATTTCTGTGACAGTGGCCCAAAAAAGTGACCCTGCAAGTTGTGAAATGTGCGTATAAAGTCATCTATATGAAGAAATGGGATTTAAGAAATCTGTTAGGAAAGTTATGAATGCTTTGGACCACATCTATCGATTTAATTTACTGGCTCCCTCTTTCATTATTTGTAACAAAAAAAATCAAGTATAGTGCCTTTAACCAGGATAAAAACCCACTGAGATTAAAAATCTCTTTTTCAAGAGTGTTCTGGCCAAGAGGCAGGGGCAAAAACGTTCACATACAAGTTACACAGAAGGTACATCCAAAATAAAACAATTTCAAGATAAAACACTTCGGTAAAACATCTACAGGTCAAAGACTTTGATTCAAGGTTTGCCAGAAGAGATTTGGAAGTCTCAAGTGACACGAGTTCCTTCAACCTCAACTTCTTCTGTAGTTCATTCCAGCAGTGCGGTGCTACAAACCTGAAGGCTCTTTTACCCGTACGCATATGTACACATTCTGGGCACTGAGAGCAGAAGAATGAACAATAATTCATAACTGCTGCTATTTAGTTGCTTTTTAAAATGTATTTAGGTGAAAATGGTACTTGTTTGAAATGCCCATGACCCTGTAACGTGACTGGTCCGGCCCTCCTGGCAAGTTCAAAAACCCAGTGTGGCCCTTGCTTCAAAAGGTTTGCCCATGCCTAAGTGTCTTTTGATCACAGCTTCTTTGCATTTTTTTCAAGTAGAATTTGAGGCAAACTAGGCCAAACTAGGTCATAGGAGCCTATTCGTGTGAAACTAGCCCGTCTAAACTGCATCAACAGACATAAAATAAGCATAAAAGAAGTAGCAAATGTAATCAAAGAGGTGTAATTTTGACATGTTTACCTTGAAACCAACACAGGCTCAACAAACACCAGATGCTGACCTCTCCTCTTTGCTGTCAAAAGCGTGTTGTTGGCTGCTGAGCGCTCACCTGTATCTCTGCCGCGGGGTCTGCCTCTCCGGACTCTTGCACAGGTGCCCCACGTAGTACAGGGGGAAGAAGAGGCAGTTCCAGGTGGTGGCGAACCAGGTGAGTGTGAAGGGGGCGTCGAACTCTTTGAATGCGAGTTTGGACAGCTGCGTGAAGCCGGCCCAGGACGAGCACACGCACATGACCATGGCGACCCCCCACAGGGCCTTCTTGACCTGCAGCGCGGTCACTCGGATGCAGCAGTGCAGCCTCCTCTTGTTGGAGTTGGGCTCTGCTCCTGCTGCTGCCACGGCCCCTGCTGCCACCTGCGAGTCTGTCGTGCCCACCACATTCTCCCGGGGGCGGTCTTCTCCTGGAGGTGAGTGGAAAAACTGGTTAACAAATAAACTAGTATTTAATTTAATAACGACTTGAGCATGCTCGTGAGTCTCTTAACCACTTAAGCCCTAACGTCCCCATTTTTGGGGACATGCCACTTTTAGAGACAATCCTTGTTTATTTTAGTCTGTTTGAAAAAATGTGTTTACTAAAAAAAGTGTATTTTTTGGGGGGGGACTGTATTTTATGACCAAATATATACTGCACTGCAAAAATTGATATCTTCATAAGTAAAAATTTGCTTGAATTCAGAATATTTGATGTTATTCTTAGTAATTTTGACTTGTCAAGTAAGATTTTCTGCCAATGGAACAAGTATTTTAGCACTT
>OMNZ01078239.1:0-18646 GCA_900303255.1 Lesueurigobius sanzi
AATAAAAGGCTTGAACCTCTGAACAGTTTACAGTGAACATACAATAGTATGTGGTCATTTGTTCAATATTTAATATCCACACTACAGTATAACCCCCTATATCTGTACATGTGCCACACGGAGCTGCTACTCTGACCATTACACACTAACACCAATGTCTTTGACAGTTCTACAGTTTATAGTCCAATTGATTGTGTTTCTGCAGTTAATAAATGGGATGCTAATGTCCTCTTTTGTACCAGTATTGTTTGTCAGCAAGAATGAACCTGTTGTCAGGGCCAAAGGTGGCCACAAAATTTTAGCTTATTATTCGTCAACAAGGACTATTTTGTTATTCCAATTGGTTAGATGGTCTAATAAATTTGTTAAGAACTGTAATGAAGCTGTGTTTTGAAAAGAGTGCAATTAATAATAACCTGATATTTATTTTTATTCTAATGAAATACATTTAGCTCCTAAAAAACACCTGCACCACATGACTATACAGTATAATGAAGTTACACATGCGGCTAATGCAGACAGTGCAGCGGGGAGTCAAGAGTCCTGGTTTAGACCCTGTTTAGTCCTGGTTTAGGCCTGGTTCAATACAGTTTTCCTCTGCTTTGAAGATGGAACAGCATCGTGCACCGCATGTCCGCATATTTCATTAGATCATTAACAAGAAACGACGTAGGCTACGTACCAGCAAACGCTCTTCAATGATCTGATCTGCCGCTGCCGCGCTCTGTTTTGGTTAGGAGCACGAGACAACTTCTGTTGTTGCTTAACCAATGAAAAGCCACAGTACATGCGCTGCAGCAACGTGCACAGCAAGGATGCATTCACTTGCGCTGGGAAATTAGACACTTTTCTTCGACAACGTTCATAAAATTCAAACAGTGCAATACTTTCAGCGGGGTGGCACTAGGGGTGGCTAGAGCTTTGTCTACTCCTCTGGCTCCGCCACTGGATGAGACAACCAGGAAATGTCAGGTCTGAAGTGTTGAAACAAGAAGCCCACTGGCAGCTTTCAATGTCATGTTCAAGCTAATATTACTGTATGGACACTGATGAGGGCAATGAGAAAATGAGCACCAAGCAACAAAGAACAAAGCTATGTTGACTTCTTTTCAAGACCCAAGCACTGCTGATTGAATACATCTGAAAATTTCAAAAAAAAAAATATATACATATATTTGTGAAGCACTGCGATTCAGTACACTCCACACAAACACTGCACTTCTTTTTTTTTCCTGAATGGTGTTCATCTTCTCTTCTAGTTACTTAACTGTTTAAGTTTCTTCTATATTCTTCTTATTGTCTGATATAGAAGAAACTTAAACAGTACTGCACTTCTTTATCATACTACGAATCCAACTATCAACAAATTTAGATCTCGAGATCTGTGTTGCCAACATTCAGCTGCTACTATAATGACATCATGTATCTTAAAGGAAACATATCGTGCTAAATCGCCTTTTTTGAGCCATGTTATAATGTTGTTCCTCGTCAAAAACAGACCTGGAGCAGTATTTCACATCATTCACGCAGTTTTGAATTTATCCTGTTTGCGTTGGTCCGTTCATGTTGACTTCTGCGGTGCTTAGTTTTCTACATCCTGGTACAATTACGCAATTGTTCAAAACTGTCTTCCACATTTTGAAGGCCAATAATCCAATATTGGATCAGCTCTGAGCCGTTCTGTCTCATAGGAACTCACTTTTGGCTGTAGGTGGCGAGCCAGGCCAAATCCTCATCAGCCCTGGCACTACTATTTTACAGAGACATTATTTGAATGTATAAAATGTAAAATATCAATGCACAGATATCCTAATGAAAGATTTTACTATTTTAAGCCTGTTTTTAAGATTCATATGCATGATATGCCCACTTTAAGTAAACCAGCTGTACACATTAACCGCTTTAGCCACACATCAACTACTGAAATCTGAAAATGCATCAAACAAAACCACTTCACAGCAAAACGGAAGAGTCTTCAAGAACATACACAAAGAAAAAAAAAACTTTATTAAACAATATGCCAAGGACACTGCCCCCTTCCTTTCTATAGAGCGCGCAGACAGACAATTGCCGGAGCAGACACAAAACTCCCATAGTTCTCCACAAGAACTTTATGAAAGCCTCTCCACGGAGCCGGCTGGGGTCAGAGTCCAAATACTTCAATATAAATGTTCTGAACTTAAGCTCTCCTCGACGCATGTGCGGCATTCCCATCTGTACGCACTTTGTTGCTTTAAGAACATCAACCTTGGGAGCTGGAGGAACGAAGCAACAAATAAAGGAAAACTTTCACGGCGCTATTTGCGAGGGGCTCTCAAGGTTAGTTGCTGAAAAATTTACGCACTCCCCGTGTTAACAGAGGGGTCGGTGCTTGGCTGGAGAGAGTTTGGTGAAAAGAATAAATCGCTCGGCGCAATGTTAAATGGCAGGTCATACAGTGCGACAGACGCGAGCGAACTCACGGCGGCCGCGTTTGATCAAAATCCTTGTCGTCTCGCCACGTTTTTGCAGGTAGATTTCTGTGCCTCTCCCGCTAACTCGCTTCTAGCCAAAAGACATTACAGTAGAAAGTGCTTTGTGCGTCCTGAGGTGCTGCTACATTTGCTTTTGGCACTAGAGGAAAATCCAAAAAAACTTCTGCCCGATTCCATTAACAGGATTATTTGAGGTTGATGTCTAACCTTCGACAGCTTCTCAATGCCGACGAAGCAAGGAGAAAGTGAAAATAAATTAAGAGGGGTCTGACCTCTTTGGAAGCGGCGGAGACGGTGATGGATAACGCTGCTCAAAAGAAAAATCAGTCAATACCACACAGAGGAGCGCGCAGAGGCAGGCCAAGAGCGGGTCCGGGAAATCCAATAAAGACATGAAATTATTGGTTAAAAAGGCCAAATGCACTCCGATATACAGCTGCACGTTTTTTTGTTTCTTTTTATAGGGTGGGGCTGTCAAATTGTAATTTCTCTAGACAAATATTGTAATCGTGAATACATGAATACGATTTATAGAAAAAATGTTCACAAGTTTTTAAAATCTGATGGAAGACTGGAGTGAAATGCTAAACTACAGAAATACATGATTCAGAACACGCTTGTGTATTCAACTGGTCACCAAGAAACCACTAAATCCTAACCATTTTCCCTCTTTTGATGAAGTGTGAGGGGAGCATGAGGCCGACATTGCATAAAGAGCTGGGCTGAACTCAAATTCTTAACAGGATTTTTTAATTTTGCCACAAGGGGTCACAAACCACAAGCCAACATCTCCAGAACCAATTTACTCTTAATCTATGCACTAATCCAATAGTAATCCAAATGGTTTATGTGTCATTACAAAGTGAAAGCATTTAAGCATTGTCTAGTTTACAAAATTGAAAAATTCAAAAGTATTTGGGCTGGGTCCAGAGGTCTGATACAGTACTATATTGTGACACACAGGGGCATGCTGGGACATTATTTCGGCCCGGGAATTTTATCACTTTGAATAGCTCAAGCTATTAGAGCTTTGGCTGAGGGGTTAGGGTGCTTGCCTTATAAGTTAGAGATAGTGGGATCAATTCCCCGTGATGCCTTTCTTTTTTAACATGGGCCACACACATGATCTGGGCCTGATGCATCTCCACAGCCAGCAGAACGAGTATTATACTAATTAAATGTAGGCTCTTAGTTATACACTTTTGTTTTACACATCGCTCATGTTTTTTCAGCACCTGCATTTTGTTTGTCTGCTGCTCACCCCGGCTGCTCACTGACGCTGCATATGTCTCCGGTGCCCTGCACCTTGGACCGTACCAACTTGCGCTAAACCAGAGGAGTGTTTTACTTCTCATGTATCTCAAACGCATGGTGCGAAAGTTATTTCTTTCTCTTATTTGGTAGATTTACATGATAGTGAGGTTATTCATGTCTGAAACAGCCCCAGGCTCCTTCTGCAGCCCAGTTACAGCCTATAGGCCTCTGACAGAGGCATTAGGGTCTTGTGTTTAAACCAATTAGTCCCCAAAGCTGTCATTAACCACTCCAACTTTAATCTAAAACTTTTGTAAGTATTGTGATGCATGGTTTCTGATACGATATGCATATCATAGGTCTGGGTGATAAATCAAATTCATTTAATTAATTTGTGCTTTCGAAAATCGACGATGTGCAAAGAAGCCAAATCGTGAAATCGGGTCCATCTCACATGCGCCGCGCGGCTTTTAGCAGCTTTTCATTCCACTCCATAGCGACTATTTTCAGAATCAACATCAGTCTTACTGTATGTTTAAAACAGAAAAGATTTTTTTAAATAAATCTAATGGGAAGTGTATCAGCTTTAAATGAGGATAGGCCTGATTATTGTAAACTGCTCTAGCCCAATGTGTAGAAGGTTTAACTTGGCCATCATTGGCCTGAAGTAAATTATACTGCAGTAAAAGCTTGGACTCATAGAAAATTTACAGTAAAATTGCTCAGTCTATGCAAAGTTCAGCGTTCAACTACATTTTTAATGCTACAAATACCACTAATCAGCACATATTTAATATTAATTTCCATATTCAATAGAAAATGAGATACAACGGACCGGAGTTTTGACCCGAAGTACAGTATGATTTCTGCCAAAACTCACAGTCTAGACGCTAATTTTTGTATTCTTGACAAAATTATGTGTCATGATTTTCCAAGAACTTTTGATTTAATGCCTATTTAATGCTTTTTAATGACATTTAAGGCCTTATTTTTGACACAATTCATTTAATGCCTTTTAATGCCCCACGGAAATTGTTTAAAATCTTAATCATCCACATTGAGTTAATTTTTTTTTAAATATACAGAGCCATAGTGTATCACAACAAAGACGTATTGCAATATTTTGTCCCAGTCCTAAAAAGTATGTTGATAACTGTCTCTTTGTCCTCAAATGAATGCAGCTTCTTGTGGATCTCTTCCCCTTTCCTCGTTTTCTCTCCCTCTCTCTCTCTCTTCTTCTTCTTCTTCTTCTTCTTCCTCTTCTTCTTGCAGAGGCAGCAGCAGGCCGTGGGAGACGGGAGGCAAAGTGACATCCCGGGGTTTATCCTCCCTGAAAGCCTTCGCATGCTCTCAGTTCCACATGAGGGATCTGATGAAGGCCGTTTGTCAGGACGCCACTTAATTATCAGCCCGGAGAACAGGCTCTGATGCTACAGGCTCCTGACAGCGGCTCGCAGTGGCCTCCTGTCCAATAACAACGAACGGCTTGGCACCGCGGATACGAGCGGTGAAGGGGCAGCGCCAACTGTCCGCCTGAGAGGGAGACAAATTAGCAAGGGGAGAGTGGAGAGCTTTCGGTGAGCAGTGTTCAGAGAGTGCCGACTTGTAAATATAGATTTTAAAGGTTTTTTTGAATAGAAAAAGAAAAAACTACAAGCGTCAGTCAGTTTTGAAAGTCAAGAGGTTCTCATTTGAAAGAAATCTAGGAGAATTAACACTTGAAAAGATCCATCAAATGCATTTGTTGAAAGCTCAACTACAAAGTTAGCAGATTTTATATCATTATCAGACTCTAAAAAATAGGTGCAGCCTTTGCGATTTGCAATTTTGCTTCTTGAAAAGCTAATAAAGGTGCCTTTTTCCAAGTTGCCATAGATAAGATAGGGGAGCCACAATTCATATTTTAAACCAAGTAATATTAGACCATAATTTCTCAGACGATGGAAACTTACAAACAGTTGAAATCTTTATTTTAAATGTGTATTTTTTTGTATTGTATTGACTCTTACAATATTGTTTAGTGAGCACATGGATTTACTTCCTATACAAAATGTCATTAAAAATAAAACTGGCCTGCCTACAGATGTCAAAGTATCTGTTATTTAATGGACCTCACTACCTCGGTCTCCCTCTCAATTACTTACAAATAACTCATCAATTCATCATAGTCTTAATCCTTTTCAAACCCGGAGAATATATTCCAACATATCCCAAGATTTCCCAGGTGTTGTCAAGTTTCCCCCAGCCTGGTCTGTACATTGTGCCCTGTGCTTATGCAAAGTGGCTTGTGGATATAAAGACACTCAGAGATGCACTCGGAGCCGAGCGCATTTCACTGAAAGCGGAGTGTCTCGAGCAGCGGCGAAACGGAGACGTCGTGACCTTTTATTTTTTCCAGAACGTCACACAAACATTATACAACAACAAGCCGCATGTTACCGGCTTGTGCGGACCCCGCTGTTGCGTGCACTCCTTAACCTCCTGTATATTTGCATAAAGATCCTTGTGACTCATGATTGGAGGGGAAACAAATAGCGTCTATAGCTACTTGATCTATGGAAGAAAGGAAAGGAAAGGCGTTTGCAGCTCGTCGGACCTCCAGAAATCTAGTCGGGGACATTTTGATAATAGAGATAACGCAGTATACTTTTATGTTGCAAGATAAATCCAGTGTATTTTACATTTTCAAATCTACACAGGCCATCTTGAGGACACAATCTCAAGCCCTATACCGTTCTGAGCACAAAAGTCGATCAGCCATTAGAGCGACAACAACTGATGAATCAATAAGGAGGACTTGAAGCTTAAACAGAAAAAAAAAGTTTATTTGAGTGGCACATTTCATGTCAAAGACAACTCCATGTGCCTCACAGCAATAAAGACATTACAATAAAACATGCAAAAAAACAATTATAGATCAATATCATTTTAAAACTGAAGTAAAAGCAAAATCGAAAAAACAGATATAAAAATGTGCTGAAATACTTTATGCGGCGGTAAACAACAGTGATTTCCAACTGGACTTCAACATATTCAGAGGTGAAGCTGGTCTCACCTTCTCAAATTCTTGCTGCAAAACCCTAAATGCAGCCTCACTGCGTTTAGTCCGGACTCTAGGGACCTCAGGAGACTACTTTCTGAGATTCTCTAGAGGTCTATTCTCTGAGTACCAGGAAGCCAGTGCAGAGACCTGAGCACTAGACTCAAAAATTAATACTTGGCATTTTGATTGTCAAATTGATGGCAATGGACTACCTCTCAAACTTTTACATAAACTACAAATAGTACAGAACTCTGCAGCACGAATTTTAGCCCGGGTTCCATCTTCAGCTCATATCACCCCAGTTTCTCACCAACTTCACTGGCTACCCATCCAGGCAAGAATTCACTTTAAAATCCTCCTGCTCACTTACAAAACCCTCAATAACCTTGCTCCTCAGTGACCTCCTCAGACCCTACATTCCCTCTCGACGCCTCCGCTCCTCTACTCAGGACCTTCTCCACACTCCATCTGCTCGTCTGACCACCATGGGCCACAGAGCCTTCAGTTACACTGCACCAAGACTCTGGAATGCTCTACCCCTACATATACGAACCTCACAAACCATAAACCAGTTCAAATCCCTCCTTAAAACCCATTTATTTAGACAGACCTATGGCGTCCCATGATCCTTTATACATTTTAGCTTTTTTATTCTATTAGTGTCTTGGTTTTATGTTGTGAACTCTCCAATGACCTTTTTGCTGTATTGTATTTTTATTGTTATTGTACTGTACGGTGACTTTGAGTGTCTTGAAAGGCGCCCCAAATAAAATGTATTATTATTATTAATTATATAAATTCAAGAAATGTCAAAGTAAAGAATTGTACATTCTAAGGCTTGGGGCAAAAAGTGGAGAGAGAGACGTTGAGCAAATCGTCAAAGCCAGGACTCAAAGCCATGTCGCTGAGGTTTGAACAGTGCTCCTTGTAGATGACAGCCGCCTCGAACCCTTGACTACAGGCTGTGACAAAAATAAGGAATAGTACACACAATTTGCTGGAACATTAGTATACAGGACTTGTAGCTTTGTAGAGCCACATTGTAATAACACGGCATTATGTGAGAACAGATTAAAATGGAATAACTTTTTCACTTATACTGTATAGAGCAATATGATAAAATGTATTGTAACACTTAATGATGACAGCATATAGCATTTGTTCATTTCTAAAACTTCTACATAGCTTTCCTCATCATTTGTTCATCATCTATAACAAGTATGGGCAAACTTTTGATGCAGGGGCCACATCGGGTTTTTGAACTTGCCAGGGGGTCGGACTGGTTGCTGTTTGGGCCTTTTCAAACAACATGTCTGAATAAAACCTTAAAAACACAAAGCAAAAGAAACAAAATGGAGGCAGTTGTGCATTATTTAGTTAGTGAAAAAGTTGGTGTTGTTTACCACTTTTAGCCAGCGCCAATTGGGCTTGGTCATGTTTCGTGGACCGGATTGAAAGAGCTCGGCAGACTGCATACGCCCACCACTGAACTTAAATAGTGATTATTTATTATGGTTACACTGGACAACACGCCCAAACACTTTTCCTAACTTTACCTGTTCCTGACCTGTGGCAAACTTTAACCAGACACTGGGACATTGCACATTGTAACTACAGTATCTGCTTTAGTGCTAATAATGCTTACAAATATAAAACTCTATAGATCTGATGAATTATGACTGTAAAGTATAATACATTACTAACAGCTTGATAGTAGAAACCAAATGTATTGCAGAAAGCGTTGGGGGAGTTTATTACAAAATGTGACAAATGATAATGAAATGCTGTTTTATTTGTAATGAAGCAGGGCTGCACGACTTTGACAAAAAACCTAAATGCGATTTTTCAGACAGATATTGTGATTGTGATTCCATTTGCGATTCTAATACAATATATTTTTCATGCAATTCAGTATTGTCTAGGCATGGGACGATCTGGAAATCTTTGACTCACAATTACTGTGATTAACAAGGTTATCACAGGAATTATCTGCCGTTGCTGAACTGACTATGGATCATCTACTTCAGTGATGAAGCCAAATATGAAAAAAAAAATGCTAAGATCAACTAATCGGGCCTTCTTTTCATCGCAGTGACCAATATGATTGTTTGTCACTGTCCTAGTATTGTCAGCAAAAAACTGCTATTATACATTGTAGTAACTGTTATTCCAAAATGTGGCTTAATGCTACATGGCCACTGGGCTTTTCCTCCATGATACTCCTAACCGAGGTTCTGCCTGGACTTCTGGAGATGGGCCCCCGAGCACTACGGTCACTCACTGCCCCTGACAGGTTCTCCTGAGGCGCTGGTTCAAGAATTGGTCAAATGTAGAAGACCGATTTCTCTTTAAGGCTCACAAAGTCTGGAAATATAAAATACAAGTAGTGAAACGTTACAAAACTAGTCCATGTAAGAACATTTAGGAAGCGCACAATAAGACCTTCACAATGAAAAGTCAAAACCAGCAGAGAACAGCAATTCGGAAGCTCCTTTTAAACCAAGGTTTACAAACCCCATTTTCCACACACAGGTGAGTTGATTTGCTGGTGAAAAGGAAACGGCAGACCCACCCCGCACTCTATTAGCCAAGTTAATGCCGTACCGCCAGACTTGCTGACCCATTAATAATACATGGCAGTGGTCAAAAGAGGCCAGGCACCCCGCGCACCCTTTCATCCCACTACACGACCAGCGTTAATGGACTAATTCAGAGGCAATTAACTGTCGGGGAGAGGCTGTGGGCTGGAGGAGAGGCCCGCGAGCCGAGGGGCTGAGGGCCGAGAGCCAGAGCGGGATTATAATCACCAGCAGAAAGACGGACAGTGGGGGGAACCCAGGAGCAAGTTTATAAATGAGGGCTATTGTCATGCTTTATTCTGAAGAGTCAGGCTGCAAATGTGACTGTGGATGGATTTGGAAATAGTATGTTGCGTATTGTGTGACTTCTCTTTTTAATTTTTCTTTTTCAGCAGCCACATACTTCAGAGTGGCGCATAGTATACTTACTCAAGTATGTACTGCATTTGAACATTTTGCAGTAATCATACTTCTTAAAGTGAGACACTGCAGGTGAATAGGGGGGAAAATGTATGTGATATCAATATATTACTGACATAAATGAGAAAAATACATTTTGCACGTTTTCTGTCCTATGGCCAAAATAGAAATAACCAAAATTGCCTGTATTTTTGGTGACGAACTCTAAATAATGGATAGGTTTAAATGTATATCAACAAAATAAAACCATACACATGACAAAGATTAGTTTTTGGATATACTGTATTGTTTAGTTCTTGAATAATATCATTATTAGTGATTAAATCTGGAAAAATGCAAATTTTCCAATTTTTTCACTCAATAATTCAGGCTAGGACTGAAAAATACCTCTGAACAAACCTTCAAAATATTGTTAAGCACAAGACGGGAAAGTTGGGTGTCACAAAATTGGGGATATTTTAAGTGCATTTTGAGAAAATGGTCATTGACAATTTCCCATATAGTTCCAGTGAGAAACACTCCCTTTTGTAAATATTAGGTTATTTATTTGCTTGAATGTGTAAGTTTATATGTTAAGAGAGCTAACTAGCCCAAAACAGAACATTTAAAATATTGAGTTTTTGCAGACTCTCCTCTAAAGAGCAGTTTCATGCAGTACTCCAAGTTATTCAGTTCCTAAAAGTAAATCTATACAACGTGATAGTAATGTAAAGTTTGGATCTGAGGTACCCATAAATAATTACTCTATTTCAGGATTTAACTGGTAGAAGCAAGTCATGTCAAATGCTTTAAAAAGTTCGCTTGGTCTTCTATTTTTTTATGATTTTCTTTTGAGCAGACCAGTTCATACCTGTAGTCTTCCTCTTTTTACCATATTTTTGATGCCACAAACGCAACCATTGCATACTGTATGTAATTTAGGATTTGCAAACACTCCATCAGTGCTCAGAGGGGCCCATTGGCAAAGATTGGCAGCCATGGTAATTGTCAGTGATCCCCAGGGCAGCTATGGCTATAGAAAACGCTTGTCTGAGCGAGTAGAGTAAAGCCATCTACTGTGACAGTGAAGTGGCAATAGAACAGAAGCAGTTTTTTAAGTAATAAGAATTTTTGTTGTCAAGTTTTGTCCATTGTACATTGTGCTTGTTGTGTGTTTTGTGTGCAGCGCTTTGGCCAATTGTAAAGTTGGTATGGTATGTTTTGCAAATGAATTGTATTTTAGCAAATTGAGGTCTGAATATGTTGCTCCTACTACACGGATTGTGACAGATACAAAATAACATGAATTGGAAAGTAAATTAAATGTAAAGCCTCTGCTAAGGGGAGCTCCCATTAGTTGACATTTCATTGGTACACATGGACAAACAGTACAGAAAATGACTTGATGGCCATCTCTACAGCAAAAAGTAAACTAGAAATAAGTAAAAATGTATTCAAATAAGTAAATTTGCCCTTGATTTGAGTACCTAAAATCAAGAAATCTGACACGTTGCACTCAAAATTAAATAAATCTTAATATACCGTATTTTCCGGACTATAAGTGGCACTTTTCCTCATAGTTTGGCTGGTCCTGTGACTTCTATTAATTAACATGTTGCGTTAACATGCCAGACACCTATTCAGTTTGTTGTTTATGCTTTGAGTAGCTGAATGACCATCCATGTGTTACGTTAGCATACCATACACCTATTCAGCCTGTTCTCTATTCTATTGTTATCATTATAACTTGCCTTTCAAGTTGAAATGTCCGTTCTTCGTCTCAGATTTTGTAAAATAAATTTCCCGCCAAAAAATGTGACTTATAGTCCAGTGCGACTTGCACTATACTTGATTTTCTTCTTACAAATAATGAAAGGACCACATGTATAATGAAATTGATAGATGTGGTCCAAAAACATTTGTAACTTTCCTAACAGATTTCTTAAATCCCATTTCTTCATATAGATGACTTTAGAAGCACATTTCACGACTTGCAGGACTTTTTGGGCCACTGTCACAGAAATGCAAGAAAAGTAGCCTCATAAAATTGATAGAATTGTTTAATATTTAGATATACAGTATTATTTCCACATATGTCTGAGTTAACAATACACTTAAGGATAAAAAAACAAAACAAATTTCATTTTACTATAAGAAAATCAGGTAAAGTGCCTTTAAGTGTAAAAGCCCCATTGGCAAATTTCCTGAAATTAGTTTCTCAAATCAATACTTTTTGTCAAGAAAATATGACTTATTTCCGATTCCGTATGACTTTTTGCAGTGCAGCAAGCGTGTATGCTGTGCCTTTATGCAAGCATGGTAAAAAAAAAAGTGTTCCACCTAAAGCCCAAAGTAGGGCTGAGTGATAAAATTTTCTTTAGTTTAAATCACGATTTCGATTTTATCACAATTCATATGTAAATTGTAAAAGGCGACTAAAGCCATCTGCTTCTTCTTGGGTATAGACCTGGTGTTGTAGTGGTTTAGTCTTGGTTAAGACCTGTTTTAGTCCAAGTTTCAGTCCAGAGTTTTGACATGCTTCCCTCATGGATTATTCCTGGTTTAATCCTGGTTCTCTGTGATATTGTCCAGGTTTAGTCCCGATTCAGACCCAGTTTTCGCTTATTTCTGATTGAGTCCTTTTTAGTTTGGTCCTAGTTTAAACCTTAATTTCAGTCTCTGCTTTAGTCCAGTTTACTTCTTAGTTTAGTCCTGGTTTAATCCAAATTCAGTCCGTGATATTGTCCGATTTTAGACCTAGTTTTCTCCTGGTTTGTTCTGTTTTAATCATAAAAACCACTGAATCATGATATGACGATGTTCCTAAAAAAGCAGATCGTCATGGAGATGAGATCACGATTGGATTTTGACCGTCATATCACCCAGCCCTAGCCCAAAGTGGCTGCATCCACCTATAATCAGTGGTGCATTAGCTTTAATCCCATCAATGCCTTCCATATTTTGCCTAATGCAGCAGCCTCCGTGACACATCGCTGCGGTGGAGAAAAGCTGCTCTTTGAAAATGTGACGTTGACAAATGAGCAATTACAGCGTTGATCTTCACACGTCATATCTGACCCTCGATTAGCCTCGCCCATGCTCCGCGCGCGACGCAGGGGCTGTGTCTGTCAATACCCGGCGCCGGTGAAGGCAGCGGCGTGATGCCCGCGTCTCCCGGGCGTCGGTGAAAGGCAGCGCGGCCCGGCTCTGGCAGGACATCCATCACCGCTGGGCTGTGTCACTGTCCCGCTCCCTCACACGGCAACCCACTGACCCCGAACTGCAGACGCCGCCCGAATCAGCAAAGAGGGGACAGACGCGCGCCAGGGTTTGCTCAACGTCTCGCTGGTGCGTCTGGAGAGCGTAATGTGATGAGACTTATCATGAAAAATGCCTCGAAAGATCACAGCGGTACAGTGGTTTGGTCTTCCTCGTAAAAGTGGGCGATATGGGGCAAATCTTCTTATATAGACAGTATTTTTAAGGATTTGTTTTGGCCAAAGACTTGATTTGATACTACAGCAGGGGGTGAAAAACTGTTGGAGCCAGGACTTGCGATATGCGATACGATATATTTTTCAGCAAATTGTGTCAAAAGAAGACACTAAAGAAAAACACTAAATCAGAACCACACAAAGGCCAAAAAATGAACTAAATTAGGAAATGTATAACTAAAACTGAACTTCTGCACATTTACAAGATCCATGCATGTTTGGTTTTAGAGTGTTGGCAAAAAAGTTAAAAATTTCAGTCAGATGGATGACTTTGCAATATTTCGTGGCTTCTTACGATACGGATATGGCATCACCTAATATTGCGATACTAATATACTGTATATTGTGCATATTGTATATTTGTATATTGTGCAGCCCTACTTCCAATAATAATATTATGGCACGTCCCATTGTGAGTAATAAAGGACTTTTAAGTCAGAGTGCCTCGGATCATCTTTCCTTGTTTAATTATTTTATTTTGTTCTTTTAAGACTAGCTGTAAGGACCCTCAGGAGGGCCGGGACCACCTGTGTTTCACCAGGCATTCTCAATCTTTTCAGCCAGGGACTATCAAGGCAGAACATAATTAGAAAAACACATCTAAAACTCTGGTTTAATATGTACCGTATTTTACGGACTGTAAGTCACACTTTTTTTCACGTTTGGCTGGTCCTGTGACTTATACTCAGGTGCGACTTATATATTAATTAATATGCTACGTAAACATAGGGCTGGGCGATAAATCAAATTAATTTGATTAATTCGCCTTTTTAAAATTAGACGATTTTAAATTTTGCAAAATCGTGAAATCAAGGGCCCTTTTTCTTGAGCGCAAGCGTCAACTTCCGCCTGCTGGAATTTGAAGAAGAAGAAGAAGAAGAATTACCGCATCTTTACTGTTTCTGTCAAAACAAAAGTGTGCCGTGCCGTCATGGCTACCGCTAATGCCGAAGAGTTTTTACCGAAAAAAGGGACATAAATGACATCAATTATTTGGAAATGGTTTGGCTTTGACAAGACTGACGCGGAGCAAACAAGGGCAGGGCAGGGTTTGTCGAAATGCAATTAAAACCAAGAGTAGCACGAATACTACGAATCTATTTCAACATCTCCGACAACACTAGGACACTTTTCATGATGGTGTGTTTACAATGTTAAGAATAAGAATTTAAGAATTTTGTAGAATACATTTCCCCCCAAAAATGCAACTTATAGTCCAGTGCGACTTATATATGTTTTTTTTCTACTTCATTATGCATTTATTGGCTGGTGCGACATATACTCCGGAGCAACTTATAGTCCGGAAAATACGGTATTTACATAGTTTACTTTGTTATTCATTAAATCTATCCTGTCAATTAAGAATTATAGTAAAAACAAATCAATATTTTCGGCAGACTATCGGCTGCACCAATTTTCTTATTCACAACTACTAATATTGAGAGTAAATCTTTAAGTGGCAAAACGTGAAATCGATGTTCTGAGGAATTGCTTATTTGTACAGTATGTACCTTCATGGCACCATTGAAAATACTAGGATTTTCACATTATTTTATGTTTCGTTTCTGATGAAGTTATGCCACTAGTGAATCCACCAAGTCATTTTTAACTCTTGAGTAATTATTTGTATCCCATACTTTTTACTCGAAGTTGCTCTTACTTGAATAAACATTTGGCTACTCTACTCAGCTCTGAATGGCATAGACAAAAAAAGAACCCCACTCAGACATAAGGAGAACAGTGAAAGCCTTTTATCCACGTACTGTAGCCGTCTTTTATTTAGATATTTACTTCACAGAGCCATAAACTGCTATTCTGTACATTTAAATTGATATTCGCGGCATGTCTGATTGCCGTTAGCAGCATGCAATAACCAACATATTTACTGCTCTATTAAGACTCTAAACACCAATCATAAAGCCTAAAACGGCAGGGTACAGCGCGGAGAAGATTGACACAAAAGTCAGCAGGGTTAAACTTCCAGCCGGCTGTGTGTTAAAACGAAGAAACGAAACGGCGCTGGCCAGACACACCGAACACATTAATTACTTGCCAGGCAGATTTTATCGACGCGTCAATCATACAAGACCAGTGCGGCGCATTTACATATGTGATAAGATATGGCTGACCCGCAGTGTGGCTTTAAGTGGCTGTATTCCCAGGAGAGCTTACAGTGGCCTCAGCCCCGTTTTAATTAATTACTTGATAATATTTTCCAGTCAATATTCAAATAATTTAATTGTTTTTGCGTTGGTAAACGAGAAAAAGAGAAGGTTTTGAACACAGTTTTGAGGAGAAAAACGAGAAAATGTTATAGTGATGTGAGTAGTCAGACCCTATGTCCCACTGCTGTCAATCATAGATGTTTAGATCTGTGCTAAATTACATTTGTTGCCAATGATGCAGAAAGATACAGGGTCAAACCACGTCAAATCAACAAATGTACGCCGCACGGACTTGCTTCAAACATGGGCGGATTGGCGTTGGTTTGCCCATAGTGAGTGTGTCGAGTTCGGAGCTGGTATCTTTTGTAGTTTGCGAAATAATTAAGTTTTTAAAAAGGCTGTAATTATGACTTCAATTTCAGACCAGCTCCAACTCCTTAGCCATTGGCTCAAAATAAATACAATTTCCAGGGTTTGTTCTACATCGAGTGGAGTACTGTATAGGTGTGAAGTATCATCAATTTCTAATCCTCTAATATAATTCCTTGATTCTAACCTACATAATTAAATACAGGAGTTTTTTTTTGCATCAACCCGCCAAATTCCCATGTAAACAATCTGGGACCCCCGCTGTTATACCACAGTACTTTGCATTAGCAAAACATTTCAAAGCCCAAAATCACAACAAAGTCGCCTTGCAGGGCTTCACAAGAAATAGAAAGACAATTAAAGAATATTAATTGTGCTGGGGCATCTCCTGTCCTTAGGCAAGGAAAGACTCCAAAAACCCATTGGGACAAAACGCATCGTTTTCAACATGCATTTTTATTTTTATATTTGACTGTACTTCTCAAATCACATGCTGTTCGATCAAGCAATGCAACATAGCAAAATCGTGTTGTACTTCTTTAATGAACAGAGCTGATGTTATTGAACACATATATATATATATACGTAACTTTGAACATGTAATCTCAAGTCTCTTATTCAAATTTAAATGACTAAACTATGAGAACATCTCCCACAAAGACAACTTTACTAGAGGAAAGATCATGACTTCTTAAAGCTCATGTTGGTGCACTGATGTTTAGGGCTGGGTACCGTTAAACGAGAGCAGAATGGTATTAAAAAACATTTATACTGTAGGTATAATAATGGTATCAGGGGGGAAAGGTAATGAAAATTGATACAGAAAAAATGATTTCCTTTAGAGCACGTTTTGATGACTGGCGGGTCCTGGGACAGCACTAAAGAAAGTTGTTTCAGCTCAAATAAAGGATTAAAGGATGTTTTGTGGTTCTAGATGACCAATAATTTAGTATAAGTATCATTCAGGTACTAGTATAGTATATTATTAGTATAGTATTAGTCGTATAAGGTACTGGTAAGTCTGGTATTGTAAACCAAGTATCGTTAAAGTACTGGAATTGAACAAAATGGGTTAGGGTAAAGGTGCCCTAACCCCGAGGATGCACACGAGAGGATATTAAATCTTTTGAGACCTGTGCACAGACAACAACACACACTTAAGGACAGACATGAGGACACACACACACACGAGGAGTCCCACCACAGATCATGCCATGAGAGAAAGGTTTTATTGAGCCACGCCTCCTCAGACTAAAAATCTGGCTAAAAATCCTCTAGTGCGTGTGTCCAGCTTTAGGGCAAAAACGCTACCCAGAACTACTGATGCTAAATATCTTATTTGGTCTAGGAAAGACGTGGTATTGAATGTTGGACAAAGCCTCCCTTCCTCATACTCACCCCCAACAAACAATCAAAGGAAAAGAGGGGTATATGAACATATGTGAAAAGATAAACTGACCTACAGTGTGGCTTTAAGTGGCAGTATTCAGAGGAGGGCTTACCTCACGCGCACTGCTGCAGACCTCAGGCTCATGTTTCTTGAGACTTTTTAAAAAGATCCTTCTCAGCCTGTGCTAATTAGTCCTGCAGCTTTTCCCCCTCTTTTCATTTCCAAAAAGGAAGCGCGGCTGTGTGCATGCTCCGGCGCTGGCAGATAAATTGGCTGCAGGCTTCACAGGAGGCAAGCGTTCTTCAGGGAAAGCCCACTATCTTAATTATGAATATTATTAATTACCTTCAAAAAGTCTCAGAGACATAAAATACAATAACGCGCGCACGGTTTTAATCTTCTTTAAGCTTGTTTTTAATTGAGACTAAGGCTAAGGCAGTTGTGTGAACTAGCTGGATACTGTACTTAGTGATAGAAAGAATAGTTTGTCCTCAATAGTATATTTTTAACTGCAGTCTGTCATTCACTGTAACGTGTCGGCGAATATACTTCCTGAAAGATGTGAAACTTTAAAATCAAATTGTTGTATGCAAATCTTTGGTAAATAGAGGAATCTGAAGAATAGACCAATCCATCCATTATTCTTATATTCCAATTTGTACACAAGGCTCATTATCGGTTTCTGAATGACTCGTTTCTGTATTTTACAAATTCACGCTTGCACAGTCTGCAATTTCTAGTATATGGGCGATATTAACAAACAATAGCCTCTTGAACTGTCTTGTTTAAATTATTTAAGTATTTCTTAAACAAATATATTTACAGACACTTAGCTTTGCATTAGCGCGCTACATCTGATAGCAGATAACCAGAGTGTGCTTGTTGGACTATACAGCACTAAAACTAAAACTTTTGAGTTACCTCAGCTTCAAAGTGCTGTCCCGTCCTGATCTCCCATGCCGTTACCACGCAGCGTGTGGGTGTGTTACACGGGACAGCGCTTACGTTTGTCGTCGGCCATGTTTCCCGCCTTCCGCCCTCCTCTCGCGTGTGTGCGCATGCGTGACTCGACTAAACCATGGCCGAGCACGTAATTCGGAAATTCTATACAACTATGTATTCCAGATGTGTTCCAACCACTCGTAACAGTTCAAGGGGGGTCACATGATATATTAAATTCTATTTTATTGGCAGGAGATGGGGGTGGGGAGGGAGGGGCTTATGGCCCGTGCTCTAGCTGAACCAGGAAGTATATGGTAGATTTTATGTAAACAATTTTAGATCAATGTAGCATTTGAAAAAGCCACAAAAACAGCTTCTTTCACTCCGCTTTTAGGCTCATAAGATAAGATAAGATAAGATAAGATAGTGTTTTATTGATCTCACAATTGAGAAATTTACTGGTCACAACAGCTCTTAGGACAGTATCACACAGGGGGGTGCACAAAGTCAGGAAAAGTGTCATCAAAGAAGCAAAAG
>OMNZ01078239.1:18837-32458 GCA_900303255.1 Lesueurigobius sanzi
GGGAGGGAGGGGCTTATGGCCCGTGCTCTAGCTGAACCAGGAAGTATATGGTAGATTTTGTGTAAACAATTTTAGATCAATGTAGCATTTGAAAAAGCCACAAAAACAGCTTCTTTCCGTCCGCTTTTAGGCTCATGAACACTTAATTACAGTCAATAACATTCAACACCTTTGTATCAGAGCCATGAACACTTAATAACTCTGTATCAGACTAATGTAAACTGAATAACCTGTTCCATTTGCACTGCTCTATTTGCACTATGTCCACACTCACATTTGCTGCTAATCTGTAATTGATGCTACTGTCTCGTATTAAATTACCATTTTATTAGATTTTTTTTTCTATCTTATTCTATTTTATGCATGCCTTATAGTTCTATAATTGTATGTTATATCCCCTTTTTCCCCATAGTTTATTATTTATCTTTATTACAAGTTTATGTTTCATGTTGCACGAGAACACCGAAGACAATTCCTAGTCTGTGAAACCTTCATTGACAATGGCAATAAATTCTATTCTGATTCTGATTTTGTAACGAAACACGCATCCAAATACCTGCAAAAGCAATAAAATCCTCTCTTTTAGTATCTCTCAATGTTCAATTCCATTTTACTTTTTTATATTGACAATAATTTAAAACGGCTTAATTGCTAGTATAGCTCATGAATATAGACAAGTAGCTCTCCACTGCAGAACAATTCAACACTAAAAAGTTTCCATTCAATTTCTTTAAAGTCCATCATGCTTTCAGCAATGCATACAAGCTAAAGTATGACAACTGTGCTAGCCTTTGAACAGCAAAAAAAAATTAAAAATAAAGATATCTTTAATGTTACAAAACCTGCATTCATGAAATAATTACGAAAAGAATCACGAAAGAAATCGCAAACATTTCCGAGGCTAAACTATGCACGGCGTCTCTGAGTATTTCACTATACATATGCCGCATTAGAGAAAGCCACCAACCAGCCAAGTAGAAAATGACAAAGAGCAAAAGGCCAGTCATGGAGAAAACTCGGCAGAAACGCTGCAGAAGCTAAATGCCATTTTCATCCAAAATCTTTCTGGCTTCACAACAATGAGTTTGCGAGCACGCTCCCTGTGGCCCTTCCCCTCCGGAGGAAAACACAGGAGCAAGTGGCTGATGATTTTTCCAGGTGCAAGCTGGATTTAAAATGTGCTTCTCGTTTCCCTGCATCTGATACTTCTAATACTGACCCCCGCGGCTCGTCGAAGGTGACACAGCTCAAATGTAGACTTCTGGGAAAGCTATGAAAGGCAGATGCCGCTAAACCTTCCTTACTTATTAAAGAGGCTGATCGCTACGGCCAATGCCAGATATCTCCACGCAGTGATTTATTAGTCAGCACACTAAAAACACACTTCCCAGTTGGACAAAGGGGAAGCTAATGTCAAATAAGAAAGGATAACAAGACACTAGGACTGCACAGTGATGGAAAAACATTTAACGATATTCAGAGAAACTTTGTGTCGTCAGATTAATGTTAAAAATGCTGGTATCGCTTTATAATAAGAGTGAATAAATGCATTATTTACGATGGATCAGTTCATCATAACATCATGAATTAAGGTGACTTAATTTAAGGTGACTTCATTTGTTTTCATGATTAAATACTCATGAATTAACACAATTAACTCAGTACAGATCATGAGTAATAAATCATGAAGAATTCTTTGCACAGAAGAGGTAAACGGAGGGCAAGGAACACTCTTTGCATAAACTTCATCATGAATGTGCCCCATATATTAAAGTGTTGCAGCTTTGATAACTTACAGTAAAATATAAACCTGTTTTAAGGAGAAATTACAAACCGAACAGAGCTAAAAGTTATTTTCTTATGTTTTGTATAAGTTCACTCTGCTCCTACTCCTAAGTTTTGTTGATGTCTTTATATTTCATTTATACGTGCTTATATAGTAAGGCTAAGGTGTCCAAAGAAGTTTAGAAAAGCAGAATAATTCAGAATATTGATCTCTCATGTGTCACAAAATGCCAGTTTATTTTACGTTTGATCAGATTTGTAACACTTTTTGTTATCTTGATAGCTTGAAGGTTCATACAAGCCAAACTCTCTTTGCCCTTGTAATGAGCAGTTACACCTAAATATCAAAATATTCTGCTTGCTTGACTTCACTTAGGCTTCACAAACACATTTTAACAGATAGTGATCGTGTTGTACAGTTATCTTGGTCCGATTTTGGCCTGTGTTCTCTTCATTATCACTTAAGTTTACAAATGGTCATGGTCAACAGCTTTCAGCGCAGTCTTCTGGCTCATGTCTCCGCGAGAAGAGCAGCAGATGGAGGAGACGTGTTTCGGGTTAACGACTGCTTAAAATCATAAGTGAGGTCGTAGTCGGCTGTCAAGAAGACGCTTTTGAGTTCGGAGTGAAACTGAAGCCAACGTCTCAGTAACGGGCCGCGCAGAAGAGCAGAGGCGCCCCGGGCCTTTTCTGTTCTGCAGTCAGCACTTCAGCCCGAGTGTGGGACAGCGGCGCGGGCTGCCAAAATGTGCCTGTGCCAGCAGCAGGGCCCACCCGCCTGGCCCCGGCCCCCTCGCCCACTCCCGGGGCAGGCGCGTGGGTACGAGGTGAGGCTGTGGGCGGGTGGCCAGGCTGGAGCTTCCTGACACACAGCGGGAGCACAGAGACTGACTCATGCAGCCCCTCCCACCTGCACACAGCTCTCAGCCACCAAACTGCCAGCGCAATTAGCAACATCCAACACAAGCACAAGTCGTCACACTCTGTTCATGTTTCAGTTCCAATGTGAGGGCTGCCACAGTAATCGCAAATTAATCTAAATTGCAATTTGAACGGTAACCAAATCACAAAGGCTACAATCATTTAGGCAGTCAAATTTCTTCTGCAAACTGCTAAATATTCTATCCAGGGATGCACCGATGCTGGAATCAGATATCGGGGACGATAACTCCAAAATTACAATATCGGGTATCGATTCCAAACATCCGATACTAAACAGATACTTTCACCAACTTTAATTTAAGTGAATATGGTCATTTGAAAGCTCTGAACCTGTAGAATTCAGTCATTTAATCCGTAATAGCAAGATACTGCAGCTAGCAGCAGTGTGCTAAGGCTAGCTTCAACCAGTCAAGGCTGGGGCAGAAGCTATGACTGAGTCACACCTAAAGTAGAAGAAGAAGAAGAGCTTTATTTATATAGCGCCTTTCACAGACATAGTCTCAAAGCGCTTTACATGAGATGATTTTGCATTCACTCCAGTGGTAACCAGCTGCCCCTTGAGGCAGACCGACAGAGGTGTGGCTGCACACATCATGCGCCAACGGACCCTCTGATCACCACCATTCACTCACCCAGACATCATGCATCCTTGCCTATTGTACATGTTTTTGGTGGTAGGGGAAACCGGAGCACCCGGAGGAAACCTACACAGACACAGGGAGAACATGCAAACTCAACACAGAAAGGCCCCGTATTGGCCCGGGATCGAACCCGGGACCTTCTAGCTGTGAAGCACAAGCGCTAACCACTGTGCTACCGTGCCGCCACACAGTAGTGAAATAGGCTAATATTGGCCACTAGCGTTTGCATTTATTTTGAGAAATACGGTCACAGAATCACAGATAAACATATTTATAATATATTAAGAATCTGTCTGTTGTTAGTTTCTATTTTATGTAACAGGGACCATGGTCACTTTTTCACTCAATGAAAATTCCCTGCAGTTTCTTTGAATAAACAACTAATATGACATTTACAAACCTACTTTTGTGAAAATTATAGTATCGGTAGATATTCAAACCCCAAGTATCGGTAGCCAAAAAGCTGCATCTCTAATTCTATCTTCATATGATCTTATCAAACCAGCTAATCCTGTAGTTCATATCGCTAAACATGTTTGCAAAAGCACGTGTTCTTATATTAGTTGAGCAGCTCATATTTCAGTCTCCTCTAAAATGCCATCAGGTGAGTTTGTGAATGTGCACCATGAGCCGAATCCTGGTTTGAAAACTACTAATTCAAAATATATAATTGTTCAGCCCTGCAATCATAATAATGAATTAGGTTTTTGCTACAAAGCAACGGTGTGCAATTATCTTTGAGCCAGAGAGTGGTTATAGAGGAACGTGTTGTTTGTTAAGACAACTTGAGGGACTGGTTGCATAAAACTATTTAGTTTTATACATAAAACTTTTTAGAGTCTGATTAATTAACTTTTACCCTAATAAAAAACGTTCATAGCCAAAAGAGGCCAAAAAAGAATATGCTTAAGTTGTATTTGTTATCCACTATGCTGCCTGTTAAGTGCCAAAGCAAAAACGTAGTTGTCCATCGATGAAAATGGCAAAAATGTAGCTTCCGTGTTAGTAAATCTATGTAAACAACCTTCCTTGTCAATCAATACTGCTGTCAAGCTCTAATACAAGTTAAGTAAGATGTGTCTTGACTACTAAGAACAAACAACCATTAAGAACTTCCTAATAATGCACAACCTACTACAAGAAGGACTCTCAAAGCACTACAGATATCTGATGAATCACATTTAGTCTTGCAAATTAATGGTAGGATAAGTACATTTTGGAAAAACATAGCCAGTGTGTGTCGTCCGATATCAGGGCGTGCTTACCTTTAAAGGAATGGTGTGTACATGTGCTGAAACTTGTGCTTGTGTCCTCATATGCAGCTTAAAACAACCCAAGGCCAGTGGCAGAGCCTTTCCTTTAAACCACCAGAGCAAGCGTTACCTTTCAAACTATACAAAACAAAGAGTGCAACTTAATTACAAGAAACGGCTCCGCAAAACTGCTAAAACATTCAGCATCAGCAAAGTGCTCAACATTTTAACGTCCCCTTCACAGTGTAATGATAATTCCGCCCGAGAAAGCAGATGAAGGTATCAGAGAGTCTCGCGCCGAAGCAATTTTTACACTTGTGAGATTTGAGCCCCCGTAAAGCCGGGCTCGGGGTGGGAGAGATACCTGACTGAACTTATTTAAATGGGCAACAGGAGCAAGCTAGATTTGGCATTTCAAGCAGCGGTGGCTACAGTCACTAGTAGCAGCAACATTATCTCTGCAGAGTAAATAATGTCCTGGAGGAGCTTGCAGCGAGAACCCAAATCGCTTCTTAAAAAATAGAAAAATGCTCCAGGCGGCTATTATTGAGCTTCAGATGCAATGGGAAGTTGAACCTTTGATCTGTTTAGGGTACAGCGTATTTGCATTTTATAATGGGATCAAAGAGAGGTCCGGGGCAGAAGGCAGGCGGCACACCGGACCATTAGAGAGGTTTTTTTTTTTTAACAAGATGCAGCTTACAGTGCTGTATGGGCTCCACTGAGAATGTACAGTATTGTTTGTTAGCTCAGGTGGGATGTAATGAATCGCTCCGTCTTCGTTACAGGACAATTGGTATTGCGTTTTCAACAGTAATTGCAATATACATTTCTTAATAAGCTACTACGCTAACATCAATTATGAGTACTTTTTTTTCATTCCGGTATGAAGAATAAAAATTGATTTCTTCACACCAAGCTGCTTACCTATTGCAGATTCAGTCTTCCCAGCCTGGTGCAGGTCTACAAGGTTGTTTCTGGTGTCCTTTGACGGCTCTTTGGTCTTGGCCATAGTGGAGTTTGGAGTGCGACCGTTTCAGGTTGTGGACAGGTGTCTTTTATACTGATAGCGAGTTCAAACAGGGACCATTAATACAGGTAACGAGTGGAAGACAGAGGAGCCTCTTAAAGAAGAAGTTATAGCTCTGTGAGAGCCAGGACTCTTGCTTGTCTGTAGCAAGAGTCCGGGCTCTCACAGAGCAGGACTCTTTTCCCACCATAATTTGCAAATAAATTCTTTAAAAATCAGACAGTGATTGTTTGGATTTTTTTTCTCATTTTGTCTCGCATAGTTGAGGTCTACCTATGATGAAAATTACCATATATTTTTCAACAATACAAAGTATCTGTAATAAAGTAAATGCTTGTATTTTATTCTATTTATTGGGTGGAAAGCTACGTAGTGTACCTTTAAAACAGTGCAATGTTTTTGGACATATGCCAAAGTTTCGCTCTCTATCCGGAGAGCATCTTCATGGCAGGTTATACATAATGCATGAAGAAAGGAGAATTACAAGAATTGGCTCCTCTACTCACCTTATACAAGCAGCAATCATTTTATATTTATCTCTTTTCTTGCTTGAAGTTTGATTGATTACTTCAATATCACAACAATCCGATTTTAAAAAGTCCCAGCTCACAGCCCTTTTCAAATACTTACACTTAATATTCTCACTCGAGTCCACTGTTGGCTACTCCAACCATCTCCATTTGTCAGTCAATCATCACTGGCTTGCATTTTCTTTCACCTAATTTCCTTTTTGTTGCACAGGTGAGACGGAAAAAAGCAACACGCCAGTAGCAACAATCTCCGCTGCAGCGAAGGTTCAAGAGAAAACATTTCAGGCATTTTTAAACTGGTTGAGAATTGCTCGGGCTCTTCTTTGGCATTCTTCACCTGGAAAGGAGAGGAGTCTATAGGGGAATCCTCTGCTCTCGCCCGAAGCCAGCCTCCTAGCAGCTCAAGAGGTTTAGTGGAGGTCAACATTTCAGAGAGTACGGGCTCACAACTCGATTCTGTTCCAGGCCATTTTGAAAAGGAAAATCTAAAAAGGCAGGAAGACACACATCGCGAGGCAGTTCGTTTTAGAGAAGTGATAAAGAAGCCAAAGCGAGGAGAGAAAGCTACATGTCCGAAACCACTCGCTACTGAAGTCCCAAACCGCTTTATAAGACGATTGTGGGCTTCATGGCAGTATCTGAGGTTTTGAAAAAGGCTATGAAATGTTTATTGTATCACAAATGTCGCAATTTTATTTTTTGCGACGATTACATTTCTGATTTATCCTCAAAATCAAGACAGTTCAGAGTGGACCTTTATTTAACACATCCAGGACCAGAATCATCGGAGAGTATCACATGCATTTCAAAACATGTTTTAAATTGCTATTTTGATTTAACAGCGGTGGATTGTGCAGCCTTAATTAATACACAATAAATGACAGGATGCACAAATAAACCTAAAACTAGAAATTATGTGGCTGCAATTACTGGTTATAACGGCAGAATTTGAACTAGTGCAACTGCTATTTTGAGATACGCATCGAGTCATGAGAACATAGTCACTTACTACAACTTATTTTTTGTAGTTGAAATCACTACAACACAGCTGAGATTTGAAGTCAGAGCCTTCTATATCAGAGTTCTCTAACTACACCACATGGATATTCCTGTGTTCAAGTAACACTTACTCTGGCACTGCATGGAACAGATCAGTGTGTGGATGCAAAATAACGTTCCCCAGCTAAACTCAAACAAAACTGAAATGATCGTCTTTGGCCCACAGAAGCAAAGAGAAAGTATCATCAGTTACCTTGAGTCTCTCTCTTAAAACCTAAAAATCAGGTTAGAAATCTAGGGGAGTCAGACCTGAACTTAAACAGCCACATTAAATTAATAATATCATCAGTTTTTTATCATCTGAAAAACATTGCTAAGATCCATGCTCCATGCGTTTGTCTCCAGCAGGTTAGACCAGGGGTTTCACAAACTTTCTTGGCCGCGACCCCCAAAATTAACATCTGAACCACTCAGGACCCCCACTGTAAAAAGTAACTTCCTCTTGTAACTATTTCAAGCAGAAAAACATTTAAAATATATGTATTATTGCATTTTTATGTTGATATTTGGCCCCAATTCACAAATATATGTTGTCCTAAACTAAACATTACATTAACAAACACCGTTATTTTGTCTTTTCTAGCTTAGGGCCTCGCAACCCCCACTTTGGAAACCACTGGGTTAGACTACTGTAACGGCTGCTCACTGGCCTCTCTAAACCAGCTGTATAACAACTGCAGTACATCCAGAACACTGCTGCTCGAGTCCTAGAACCAGAAAATACGAACATATTAGCCCAGTGCTCTGGTCTCTGCACTGGCGTCCTGCTCAGAGAATAGACTTTAAAATAGCTCTGCTTGTTTACAAGTCTCTTCATGGTTTAGCACTGAAGTACATCTCTGACATGTTAGAGCCGTATGAACCATCTCGGGCTCTGAGAACCTCAGGGAGTGGTCTTCTGCTGGTTCCCAGAGTCAGGACTAAACATGGTGAGGCATGCGTTTCAGTTTTAAGCAGCCAAAACCTGGAACAGTCTGACAGAAGATGTGAGACAGGCCTCAACTCTGTGCATATGACAACTGCACATATTGCCTTGTGCATGAATTGTGCCCTACACATACTTGCTTTGCCTAATATTGATTACACATGCTGGATATACAGTATAAGAAGAACACAGGAGCCAGAAGAATGTATAGTCTAAAGGGCAATATTAGATGACACCAATATCTGAATTCTCTGACCGTTTTAACGTAGCCAGCATGCTTGAAATATCAGTATAATATTTCTATTGATTATATTCAAGTCTCCACCAAATGATCCAAACTCTTTAATGTCTTTACTTTTCCCTCCGTATTAACTCCACATTACATCACACTTCTGCTGATCAAGACAAGGACAGACATGACCAACTGAGGGAGCCAAACAACATTGTAATCAATGGCCCAATATGATGATATAAAACGTAATACTGCAAAACCTACTGGTAATACACACTAAAGGAGATTGAGAAGACCAACAAAACAAGACAGGAATGACCTCCATATATGAAGACTTGCTGCCAAAAATGTTACAAGAAAATAAATAAACCACTTGTAGAACAGTCTGTAACCCGAGTGGCTGCAAAATAATAAATGAAGATACAGGTAATCATGTTGAAACCACTCAGATCTCTACCTCGTAACATGATGCCATAATGACTGACACATGGCCTTTAGGGGAGCTGCCCACCGCGGGACGAGTGCAGACTGGGGAATGTCCCGTCACCACAGCTGCCTACTCTGCACGTCTCCAGGCCACGCGCATGCAAATCATCTGCCCCACAAAAGAGAGTGAGAGCGCTGACTGGCACTTCATGACACGCAAACCTCTCCATTTAGGAATGCGTGTACGACATGAGAGTCATTCAGCCGTTCAGTGGGCTAGAAGTTAATCAGATTTTCGAAAAGATTACTTTAATATAGACGCTGACCTTGAGGGGAGAAAGAGCCTGTTGCTTTCGGCAAAGAGGTTGGATCATTCAGAGCAGGGATTACATCAGAACATTTTCTTTGATGACTTAAAAGGTAATTCATCGTCTACTGTATCAATATGTCCACAAATGGCATCAATTTAGCTTCATGTGATTAAAACAGAAAAAAATAAGTACACACACACAAATTGTCAAACGTCTTTTGATGGCTAATAACAAATTGATTAACCAGCATTGAAAACATGTAGAATTATAAAGTTTGTTCATTTCGTATATTTTAGTGTTAATTTAGTGTTTATTCCAGTGGGGCCCTGGGACCAAATTCGCCCTCCATGATTTCTAAGTGGGAGAACTTGCAAAATAGCAGGGTGTTCAAATACTTACTTTCTTCACTGTATACTCCAGTGCAACTTATACATGTTTTTTTCTACTTCATTGAGCATTTTTTGGCTGCGACTTATAGTCCGGAAAATATGGTAAGTTGAGCTGGATTTAAGCAAGTAAATAAATGTATCTGTCAGAGTCTGTCAAATCTTTATAGGAAATACATTTAATTTGACTTGAAAAAACAAAGATCTATTTCTATTGACCTTTTTTACTTGGCGAGTCACAATTACTTAAACTGAGGTGAAATATTCTCATTTTTTACAGTGTATTTTGATTAATTTGACTGAATACACTATTACTAGTTACGACGGACACCAAGACAGCATGTCCTACTCAATAGCGGTTATTAAACGGTATTTAAACATATAGATCTAGTCGAATTTGGTCTTTCTTCATGTAAAAACAGTTTTGCATTTGGTCCTTCGCTTGCTAATACTTTTCCATTTGGGCACCCCTGGTTCATCCTTTAAGCTTTACACTTCATGGCCACAAACGTATTTTTTTTTTCAGAAATACTTCATATCTTAATTCCCCATAGGTTTCACACTGATGACGCCCCAGCTCACTCAGCCATCTCTCTTCAAAGGCCCGGGATCGGAATTAACAAAAAAACAACCCCGACTTCTCACAGCACCCCTCGAGGTCTTTATAAATTTGTGCACCGTCACGAGATAAATTGCCCCCAGAATCCACTATAGCGGAAACAAAAGAAAGCTATAGCCACATTAAGCCCGTCGCCGCTCACAACAATCTGAGAAATTTGGGCTAAAGGTGAACCAAATGCCTGAGTGCTCGGAGGGTGTTAAGAGCAGCTCGCGGTAATTGCTCGCTCGCAGAAGCAGCAGGTACAGACACACAACTCTGCGGCGGCGCTTACATTTTTGACCTTGATGAATTATCCGCTGTTATTGACGGCACTTATTGATATGCCTTAAAAGCGTCGCCTAATGGAATATTTATGGAGATGATTAGAAACGCGCTGCCATAGCCTGGCTCGGGTTCGCCCTGGTCGCTCTTCCCTTGCATGCGTGGCTCGAATTATTTTTATACGTACGTAGTAGTGGCAGAGTTGGGGGGCTGGGGGGGAAACAGAAGGGAAAGAGGGGCCCAGAGCGACCTAGATTCACCCCACACAGGCACGCGGGCTTCAGATATTTTACAAACATGCTGCCTCATGTGCAACGCTATAGTGCATTTGGCTCAGAGGAACAAAGAGACAGGCCCTCTCTGCACGTAAATACAAAAGGTAATTATATATAAGAGGAGCATATACTGCGTTATTCAATATCGTTTCAGTAATGTCTGTTTGAATACATATATTTGACCCAGTTTGCCCCTGTAGCTAGGTTCCATCTTCCTCATAAAGCGTTGAAATGAATACAGGATTGACAAAAGAAATGGGATAAAGGCTGTGTTTCTATATCATTACGATCAGTTTTTAACTTTACTGAGAATCATAAAGATGCTGACCAATACATTTTATTATTTTTGCCACGGTTTCAATCACAGGACATTTTCCCATTACTGCTGCAATTTTGCAGACCATTCAAGAGAGCGATTTCTTTCATAAATTATATATTCTTAAAAATTCTGTCGGTATGATGAAAAACCTTTTTGGGATATATACAGAGCTGTATTAGCATTTTCAAGTATATACAATAAAGGATGCTTTGTGTCATAACAGGGAAATTATTTAAAAATACTGTATATGCTGTGGATATAGGTAAATTGTGATGTGAGTTGCAAAGTATGTAATTGTATTGCTTTGTAATGAAGGTTTCTATAGGTCATGACTTCAACCTACTCCTTTTCGAATATTATCTTCTGTTGTTCCCTTTAATGTATTCCATCTTGTTTTTCATTTACTCTAAATAAAGAAATCAATCAATCATGTTTCACAACTTAATTTGGCCCCACGGATATTTATGCATCAAGCATTTTCAACTGGCAGATTGAGGTCTTGTTTGCAAACCTATAGATGCACGATCCAGCTTTTTGCTTCCGATACAGATACTTGGAAGGGGAAGGGAATCTTATTTGTACAGTGCTTTTCATATGACACAAGTCACACCCAAAGCGCTTCACACATGAAAGGGAGGGGGCTTCGTTCACTCCATGTTGATGGTGGCAAGTTTCCCCTGGGGTAGACTGACAGAAGCGAGGCTGCTCACATCTGTGCCAACGGTCCCTGCGACCACCACCAACCACTCACACATGGGCATTGGGTGAAGTGTCTTGCCCAAGGACACAATGTCAGTCTGCATCTGCAGGAGCCGGGAATCAAACCCCCCCGAGGGGTTTGAGTATCTACCGATATTCGATACCGGGAGAATTTAAAAAAAAGTAGGTTTGTAGATGACATTTGTTGTTTATGTAAACCGATTTATAGTGAGTGAAAAACTGATTGGTCCGTGTTATATTAATATAGAGAAATTCCATTATAAAGTAATCAGATCATAATGCATTACAAATACTGCATGTTTTCCCAGTGATTCTGTATTTCTCAAACTACAATACAAACACAGACCTTCAAAAGTGAACCATATTATTTCACTACTTTGTGACTCAGTCATAGCTTCAGCCACAGCCTCGATTGGTTGAAGCTAGCACTAGCATATGGTTGCCAACTACAGTATTTTGTGCAGCATTCAAAAGGGGTATTGCAAAGACTGTATTCTACGGGTTAAGAGCTTTCAAATGACATACAGCATGTACATATTCACTTAGATTAAGATGGTAAAAATATCAGTTCGGGATCGGATATTTGGAATAGATACCTGATATTGTAATTTTTTCAGTATCAGATCGGTGCATCCCTATTGCAAACATTTTATTATAACTTTGAGATACATTATAAATGACAGAGCTATCGCTGTACACAAAATGCGTTCAACCTCATCAAAATTGCTTGCAATATGTTCAGAAAGATAAAAGTACTTCAAGTCAATGCAGCATCACACGAGCTCACCTCTAAATGATGTGCAAAGAATCTCCTCCTCTGGAAAGCACATTAATTTGTCATTTTGTAAACTCCCAAACTACAGAACACAAGAACAAAGTGACACCAAGGGAGTGTGTACGCGCCTCAAGCCAGAAGACTTCAGCGATCAAATATCTTAAAATAAAAACTTGGATAAAAATCTCGATCGGATTTCAGGACTCCGTACGAGATTACACCACTGTAACTGTATTCTTCGGGGCGCCTCCCTGATACCAAGAACCAAAGTGGTGACGCAGGTTTAGGTCAAAGGCAGCGTCTTCAAAGCACCTTTCGAGCTTCCTGTGCCTTACAGAGAACTGATGTGGCTTTCACTATCACAAACGCAACGGGTATTTCTGCACCGCGGCCCATGTCAAGTCGAAAATGTGTGGACGCAAAAAGATAATCTTGAAACTAGAAATATGCCAACTTGTTAGCAGCAGTGACATAAGAACTCGCATCATCAAGGGTTGATTTGGAAAGCCATTGCCGACCCAGAAAGTGCACAAAAATTACACATCCATTTTTAGTGCCAACACAGAAAATGAGAAAGCTACATAACCCACCTTTATGTATCAAGTGACATTATTTCTGTCAAACAAATCGCCTCTTCTGAACTTTAAGTACCAACCGCTCTACAGTGTCTAAGGCTCATGATGCAGCGTTATGTACAAAATGTTATATTATAGCCAGAAACCAAAAGGAATATAGCCTATACCCAGTGTTGGGGAGTAACTAAATACATATTTAGAATACTAATTTTGAGTAACTGTATTCAGGTACAAATACTCTCTCATTTAAGGGTATTTCGAATACAGTTACTTTTCAAATACCAAAGGAATACAGAGAGGGAGGGAGGAAGGAAGGAGAGAGGGAGAGGACGGAGAGAGACAGAGAGGAAGGAGAGAGAGAGCGAGAGAGAGAGAGAGGAAGGAGAGAGAGAGGGAGGAAAGGGGGAGAAAGGAGAGGAAGGAGAGAGAGGAAGGAGCGAGAGGAAGGAGAGAGAGAGGAAGGAGAGAGAGAAAGGAAGGAAAGGGGGAGAGAGGAGGGAGAAAGAGAAAGAAAGAAGAGAGACCGAGAGAGAGGAAGGAGAGAGGGAGAGAGA